>CAIGQQ010007205.1:4123416-4140248 GCA_903798035.1 Danio albolineatus | reverse complement strand
AACAAAAAAATTATGTAACATAAAAACAAATAAAGGATAAATAAAATAATAAAATAATAATAATAAAATAATTTCTTATTTATATTTTACAACCACACAAATTGCATAATATTCAAATATGGTTATAATAATAATAATAATAATAATAATAATAATAAAAATAATAAATTATTATTATTATTCATTCATTCATTTTCCTTTCGGCTTAGTCCCTTAATTAGGGGTCACCACAGCGAAATGAGCCGCCAACTTATCCAGCATATGTTTTACCCAGCGGATGCCCTTCCAGCTGCAACCCTTTGAAACATCCACACACACTCATTCACACTCATACACTACGGACAATTTGGCTTATCCAATTTACCTATATCACATCTTTGGACTTGTGGGGGAACTCGGAGCACCTGGAGAAAACCCACGTAACCACGGGGAGAACATGCAAACTCCACATACCAACTGACCTAGCCAAGGCTCGAACTAGCAACCTTCTTGCTGACCGTGCTACCCACTGCACCACCATGACACCCATTATTATTATTATTATTATTCTGTGGTAATTAGTTTTTATTGTGTAATCAAATATTCTAAATTAACACAAAACATGATAAAAAATGTATTTAAGAAATCATTACTTTTAATTTATATATTTGTTGTATTTTATTATATTTTAGCATGTGAGTCAGAGTTACATGTTAGGTCCATTATGACTCTATTATCTATTTTTCATTATTTTTTTTCCACTAAATTTTAATTTCAAGAGATCACTTTTAAATTAGCGAACATATCTAATTCATTTAACACAGAAATCCAACAGATACCCATCTTTTATCTCGCTAAATGGTATATTCTATACTGTATTTTGCTGTATTTGTGCTGTCCGACGTGACTGAAAGACAAGTGATGTCTCAGTTTGTGGTTACTCATTCATTCATTCATTCGATTTCTTGTCGGCTTAGTCCCTTTATTATTCCGGGGTCGCCACAGCGGAATCAACCGCCAACTTATCCAGCATTTTTTTACGCAGCGGATGCATAAACATCCATACACACACATTCCCACTCATACACTACGGACAATTTAGCTTACCCAATTCACCTATACCACATGTCTTTGGACTTGTGGGGGAAACCGAAGCACCCAGAGGAAACCCACGCAACCACAGGGAGAATATGCAAACTCCACACAGAAATGCCAACTGACCCAGCCGGGGCTCGAACCAGCGACCTTCTTGTTGTGAGGCGAACGTGCTACTCACTACGCCACCGTGGCGCCTTTGTGGTTACTCTCTCCGTGTAATTCAGAGATCACCTCAGAACAGCCCCTTCGAGGGCTTTGTGTTTGGATTTGCTTGCATGATTGCGTTTGATTCTCTGCTATGATTTCTTAAGCTTTCTCCATACTCCAGACATGGCCCAGAAGTGCCCTAAAGTGCGTGATTGTGCTGCGAGTGTTGTGTGTGTGTGAGCTGAATGACGGCTCTGTGTGCGGACGGACAGAGCTCTTCATGATAATGTGGGCTTCATAGGCCTGTGGGAAGGTGTCCGGAGCTTCTCCTCCAGTGTTTATGTAAGCGAGTGCAGCACTTCAGCTTGTGTTAGCATCTTCCCCCTCAACTGACCTGCTTTAAACAGCAAAGCAGCAGCGAGAGGTGAAGCACAGCCAGCGCTGAAACAGAGACGAGAAACACTGGCCTTTACATCCCAGCTCAGCAGAGATTCAGAAAGTTAAAACAGCGAGAATCGAGTGAAGAAATGGACAGAGATGTTAAAGAGCAGCTTGTATGGTATTTGAAAAATAACTTAATAATGTGTTGGAGCCCCCTACAACACGTTTAACGTCTAATGTCAGAAAACCTTGTAAAACATTTTTCCACAGACGATACTATCTTGTCTATGTCATGGGCATGCGATATGCATGTCGTGCACATGTGATATTGTAAGACTTGAGATCTCAAATACTTTGATGTCTTTGACAATTCAAACATGAGCTGGAAACACGGAGAAAAATCCGCTCTACACCTCACCAGGTGGGAATGCGGGAATGTTCACTCCCCTCCTTTCCTTCATTTACATTTAAAGTATCTACCGAAAACCCCCCTTGTTCATTCACCCTCTCTTCACTTAAATCACACAAAATGGTTATTTCAAAGTCAATATCAATGCAAGTGACTTTATCTATCATGTTTGATCTCATTTGAAATGTCTCAGTGCGACTGGTACAATGGTCTCATTCTCTCAGAAATAGACATAATCAAAATAATAGATATATAACTTCAGGTGTCTTTTGCACCACTGCACCAAAGGTGTGCCTGTACCAAGGGGCTTCTATTCAAATGCCCTATAGGCAGAAACTCTTCAGATCTAACATGCTAAATGCCTTTTGTTATTTAACACACACCCCTTCTACTTCTTGGTTTGACTACTTAAGGGACAGTTTCAAGCTGTTCGGGGCGATTCTGTAACCAGAGTAGCCCGTAGTGTGGAGCTCTCATGCTCCATACTATGTATATTTTGAAGTCAGGTATGCATCTTTTGATCTTGGATTTATCTTTGAGAATTTGATGTTTTGTATTGATCGTTTATGGATTGACTGAATGAATTGGCATAATACACATTTACCTGACTAATAAATTGTTATGTTTTGAATTACTATCTCTAGTAGATTAAGTTAAGTCCATAACACCACAAGCCCCTGTACAGGTTAGTAGCGGACTAAAACACGATAGACGGATTAGCGTGGCACGCAATACAATGTTTTTAGAGATCCGACTAACACATTGGCATTATTCAAGTATACTTAGACTGTATAAGGCTATCTAAGGGGATAGACCTTCATCTCTAAACTTTGATTTAATAGATAGTAGATCTGATGGGGACCGCATAAAAAATATTCTAATCTGAGTAAGTAGGGTTCTGCCTTTTTAGAATTGTGGTTAATCGCCTCTGTGTAGTGACCAAGACTGACACGCTTGTGTTTAAGAGATTGTATACTCGGCCGGTACAAGACTCAGGATGTTATAGGAATCCGAATGAACGAGAATAATAAACAATAACGAATCAAAGAGAATATTCGATTATAGTCTAAAGTAATATTAAAAGGAAACAAAATAAGCTTATCAATGTTTTATAATTGGAGTCAGATAAAACGAGAATAAACGTATTAATATTCTAAACCACCTCATACTAAAATTGGAGTCAGATATGAGTTAAATTAGTAAATAAACATTGTGTCCTGGAAAGACCGAACAGGCAGTGAACCTTCATCCACCAGTAGACACCGCCGTTGGCCACACTAATTGGCTGGACCTTACAATATGTATGTCCATGTTGTGCGCATGTAATATAGGCATATTGTGCACAAGTGATATGTACAGATGTCACTACTTCAAAGCGGTCAGTCTGCCACCACTCAACGCCACCATCGCGGTACCTACATGCGCCAGCAGCTTTTGCCCACTAGGTGGCGCTTTAACCATAGATTTTCAGCTATGCCTTTTCACAATAGGATGGTACTGTATGTGTACAGTATCTTATGTGATGTGATGTGTTGAATTAAAATATAATTTTGTGTGCACAAGTGATATGTTGTTTGCACGCGATAGGAATGTTGTGCGCAAGTGGTACATCCTGTACATATGCCGTCCACAGACAATACTACCTTGTGCACACATAATATGTATGTCTCGAGCACATGATGTGTATGTCTATGTCATGTGCATACAAAACACATGTCGTGCACACACGTAGTAGTATAGTGTGCGTGCGATATAGGCATGTCATGCACAAGCGATAGGCAGGGATTATGTGTTAGTTTGATCATGCTGATGTAGATCAGTAGCAGGTAAATCTTCAAAAATTTAGTTCTTTTAATTTAGAGTTTCTGCTCGAAACGCACATAACACAATATGCCTAATTTAAATAATTCCCTGGCTGAGTTGTTTTAGCAGTGTGATGCCTTCATTAGGGGAGGGAATCTTTTGGAATCTCACAGTCTGAATCAAATCAAAGTTATGATTCAATTAAGAATCGATTCTCAATATATTCAATATATGGTTCAATTTTGGTGCCACCGTGGCATAGTGGGTAGCACGTTCACTTCACAGCAAGAAGGTTGCTGGTTCGAACCCCGGCTGGGTCAGTTGGCATTTCTGTGTGGAGTTTGCAGGTTCTCCCTGTGGTTGTGTGGGTTTCCTCCGGGTGCTCCGATTTCCCCCACAAGTCCAAAGATTTGGTATAGGTGAATAGGGTAGGCTAAATTGTCTGTCGTGCATGAGTGTGTTTGGATGTTTCCCAGACATGGGTTGCGGTTGGAAGGGCATGGTTTGAGTTATGTTAACTCATTGGGTTTTACAGTGTAGTAAACATATGCTGGATAAGTTGGCAGTTCATTCCACTGTGGCGACCCCAGATTAATGAAGGGACTAAGCCGAAAAGAAAATGAATGAATATGGTTAAATGTGATTCCCGATTTCTGTTTGGTGTTGTTTATTAATTTTCTTCTATTTTACTTCAAAATACAATTGAGACTTGATAAATAAATTTATGTCTATTTAGTACATTCATTGTAATATAATATGCATAATATATAATACAATCAAGTGGTAAATGTTGTTTGTATGCCCTTTGTATTTTGAAACTAAAATGAAATCAAATTAGTCATGAGAAGCTAAATGTATATGTGAGCGACCACTTTCATTTGTTTGTTGTCTAAACTAAAACTATTTGTACTGCATGTTTCATATCTAACATCTTCAATAAAAACACTTTTTTTCATCATTAGTCACTTTTGTCATGAAGATGTGCAAGTGTCTGGGAGTGCTAATTATGACACTAGCTTTTCTCCACACGAAAAGTGGCAACTTGCAAAATGCTTGTGAAGTGACAGTCAGATCAGCTCTAGAGATTAAGCTGATGTGTTCATTTCCTCAAAGTGAGATGGCAGACAATGAAACCATGACAGTACTTGTGTATTAAACTAAACAGCATCATTCATTCACAGACCTGCAGGATTCGTATTTAAACAGGGTCTTGAGAATAAATGTTCATAGACTCTGTAGTCAATATCTTTAGCTGAACAGCACTACTTTAAATTTTTCTATCCAAAATTTACCAAATTACTATTTTATGACTAGATTGCCAATAAATATGATTTACCTCATAGCTGATATGTTTGGTTTGTGGCTAATCAATATTTGAAAAGACTTAAAATCCTTATGGGGAAACGAGTGGGAAAATCTACTTTAAAGGGATTGTTCACTCAAAACTGAAAATTTTGTCACTCAAACTTCGCTTACAGCGGCACGGTGGCTCAGTGGTTAGCACTGTCGCCTAACAGCATAAAGGTTGCTGGTTTAAGTCTCAGCTGGGCCAGTAGGCATTTCAATGTGGAGTTTGCATGTTCCTGTGTTCACGTTGGTTTCCTCCGGGTGCTCCGGTTTCCCCCACAGTCCAAAGACATGCGCTATAGGTGAATTGAGTAAACTAAATTGGCCGTAATGTGTGTGTGTGTGTGTGTGTGTGTGTGAGAATGAGAGTGTGTATGGGTGTTTCCCAGTACACAACAGTAGGGTTGTGGCTGGAAGGGCATCCGTTGTGTAAAACATATGCTAGAATAGTTGGTGGTTCATTCCTCTGTGGCAACCCCTGATAAATCAGGAACTAAGATGAAGGTAATGAATGAAACTTCACTCGTCACAAACTTGTTTGATTTTCTATTTTCCTGTTGAACACAAAAGAAGTTATTTGAAACATGGTAAAAACTGGTAACCATTGACTTCTATAGTATTTGTTACTCTTAAGCCACAGTCACACTGCACTTTTTGCCCCATAGACTTCCATTCATACGCATGCAAATGTGACAAACAGGAAAAGTAATCGCGTGCAACAAGTTTCGCAGTTCGATACGTTGCAAAGCTCAAGCTTAGTGAAATCACATCACGTGACTGCGTGAGACAAAATGAAGGTCAAAACATGACCTCTCTGTATAGAAATTTTAAATATGGAGCAATCGCTTTCTTGACGTCTTGACCCCTTTTTGCAGTGCCATACAACAGAATTTCTAGTGTGACCACAGCTTTACTATTGAAGTCAATGGTTACAGATTTCTAATATTTTTCAAAATAACTTCTTTTGTGTTTAACAGAAAAAAGAAACTTATAAACTTTGGAACTATTTGAAGGTGAGTAAATATATATAACCCTCTTGACATATTAGCCTACTTGAATTATTACCCCCCTGTATATTTGTTCCCCAATTTTTGTTCAACGGAAAGAAGATTTTTTTCAACACATTTCTAAACATAATAGTTTTATTAACTCATTTCTAATAACTGATTTATTTTATCTTTGCCATGATGACAGTAAATAACATTTTACTAGATATTTTTCAAGAGACTAGTATTCAGCTTAAAGTGACATTCAAAGGATTAACTACACTGTAAAACCCAAATAAGTTAACATAACTCAAACCATTTGAAGAAACCGATTGCAACAAACCATTTAAGTTCAAAAACTAATCCTGATGAGTACTGTGAACTTAATCCATTTGAGTAAATGAAGCAATTTGAGCATAGTTAAACCCAATAAATGAAGAGAACTCAAACCAACTGAGTACTGTAAAACCTAATAATTTAAAGCAACTCAAACCGTTTGAGGAAACCGATTGCTACAAACCATTTGAGTTAAAAAACGAATCTATATGAGTACTGTAAACTTACTCCATTTAAGTAGAAGTACTGAGGTATTTAATTAACTATTCAATTCACTTAATTATTTGTTCAAAACTCTTCGAATGAGTAGAATTAAATTTCAGTACACACGAGTTAACTACACTCATTTCATTGGATAAAGTTGACTGTGGCGTTTTACAGTGTAGGTAATTAGGTTAATTAGGTAAGTCATTGTGTGTGGCTGGAAGGGCATCCGCTGCGTAAAAACAAAATGCTGGATAAGTTGGCGGATCATTCCGCTGTGGCGACCCCGGATTAATAAAGAAACTGAATAAATAAGGTAAGTCATTGTATAAGAATGATTTCTTCAGAAGACAATTAAAAAATATATTGCTTAAGGGAGCTAATAATATTGGCCTTAAAATGGTTGAACAAAATTAAAACCTGCTTTTATTCTAGCCGAAATAAAACAAATAAGACTTTCTCCAGAAGAAAAAATATTATAGGAAATACTGTGAACATTTTTTTAAACATAATTTGGGAAATATTTGAAAAACAGCCACAGAAGGGTTAATAATTTTGACCGTAACTGTGTACACACACACACACACAGTATATTTTAAATGTATGTCATAAATGCTATAGCCAGTAATCTGTTCCAAGTATAGCCATAAAGTACTGTACATTGCACTCACTGTATATATACTGAACACTGCAGCAACAGTATGAATAGTGTCACAGCATGCTTTTTTGAGCATGTGATGTGCATTTAGGAGATCATGTCAGTATCTGGAGGAGTGAGCTAGAAGAACTGCCCACTGTATCTGTACCACACACACACACACACACACCTCTTCAGCTCTGAATTATTCAAGAGAGAACTGGAGAAAGAGAGAGAGAGATGTTTGTGGAGAGGCTGTATGAGAATGGCGGAGGAAGAGAGACATGCTGGGAAAAGAAAGATGAAACTGGATATAAGTGGATGGATGCAGAAAGACAAAATGAATGCAGTATTTTGTGTTCTCTCTGGAGAGCTGTGTTTCCTGGACTGTTATTCAAGCATTTCAGTGGTGGATGTGATGACATGTGAATGAACATCATGGGTTGTGTCTCTTCATTTGGAGTTTTAAAGGCACAGTTTCACCAAAACATGAAAATATAAATGTGGTCATTTGCTCACTTTAAATGTTATTTTAATCCTGGATACATTTCTTTTCTCTGTGGAACATAAAAGAAGATATGTTAAATCTGCTGTCAGTTGGCTAAACAAAAACATTTGACAACTGACTACATTTACATGGACATCAGTAATCAAATTATTTGCTTTAATCTGAATAAGACAATAATAAGATTAAGGTGTTTACATGAGTTGCTTTTTGAATGTTCCTTTCATGATCCTGTTTTACATGATATAACAAGTAATTCAATTAACATCATTGCATCATCACGCTATCTGCATTTCCTCCAGAGTTTCATGTAATTTTGGGTGTTTCATTTTTAATTTGTCGACTTTAACTGCAGTTTGGAACTTTCACTTTCATTCAGGAACATTTCATGCATGCCCCCCGTGACAAACGAGATATTGGATGCAACTATGAACTGCTGGAAGAGTGTTGTTTTAATGGAAGCTCACTGCACGCTAAATAGTAGGGAAAAAAAAAACCTCTGCATTTCATGATGCAGGTGTCGGTGGTCTTCACTGACTCGGTAGGTGCAAAAAATAGTGAAACAGCCGTGTGTGTGTGTGTGGACTGTCGCAAAATGGGACAAAAAGTCCTACATGATGGTAATTTTTGATTAAGGTGTAGATTGATCTGCCAAACTGCAGTTAAAGTCGACAAATTAAAAATTAAATACGTTAATCGATCTATGTGTTATAACATGTAAAACAGGATCATGAAAGCAACTTTCAAACAGCAACTCATGTTAATCATATTATTGTCTTATTCAGATAAAAGCAAATCATTTGATTTCTGATGTCCATGTAAACGTAGTCAATGTTTACATCAGTAAAAAAACTATTAAAAAAAGTAAAGTACCTTTTAAAAACATCAATACATCGAACATGCTGTTAACATATGTCATATTCAGCAAAACTATCCTGACATGAGTGTTATTTTAGAATCTAACTATAGCTCACAGATTCATTCATTCATTCATTCATTCATTCATTCATTATCCTTCGACTTTTATTAATCAGGGGTCGCCACAGCGGAATGAACCACCAATTTATCCAGCATGTTTTATTCAGCGGATGCCCTTCCAGCTGCAACTCAGTACTAGGAAACAACCATGAACACTCATTCACACATACAATACGGCGATTCAGTTTATTCAATGTCTTTGAACTATGTGGGAAACCGGCGCACAGAGACTAGATAGATTTGATGGACGGACGGACGGACGGACGGACTGACAGACAGACAGACAAACAGACAGACAGACAGATAGATAGATAGATAGGCAGACAGACAGACAGACTTAACATGCTGCTAGAATTAGCATGTTGCTAACAAGATTCTTTAAGTTGCCAGTTCACTAAATGTCACATTGTATTTTAATTTGGATGGATGGATGGATGACAACGACTACAGACCTGTTGCCTTAACATCTGTGGCCATGAAGTTATTTGAAAGACTGGTGCTAGCATATCTGAAGAACATCACTGGACCTTTGGTGGACCCCCTACAGTTTGCCTATAGAGCAAACCGGTCTGTGGATGATGCAGTCAACATGGGACTGCATTATACCCTACAACATCTGGACAAACCAGGGAACTACGCAAGGATTCTGTTTGTGGACTTCAGTTCTGCCTTCAACACCATCGTCCCATCACTGCTCAAGCACAAACTGACCCAGCTCTCTGTTCCTAGCTCTGTCTGTCAGTGGATCACCAGCTTTCTGACAGATAGACAACAGCTAGTCAGAATTGGCAAAATCATGTCCGACAGCCACACCATCAGTACGGGTGCCCCCCAGGGATGTGTTCTCTCCCCACTGCTCTTCTCCCTGTACACCAACGACTGCAGCGCAAAAGATCCCTCCGTCAAGCTCCTAAAGTTTGCGGATGACACTACTGTTATCGGCCTCATCCGGAACGGTGACGAGTCTGCATACAGACAGGAGGTGGAGTGGCTAGCTTTATGGTGCAAATACAACAATCTGGAGCTGAACACGCTCAAAACAGTGGAGATAATAGTGGACTTCAGGAGAAACCCCCCTGCACTCCCCCCGCTCACCATCATGAACAGCACTGTGGCTGCAGTGGAGTCATTCAGGTTCCTGGGTGCCACCATCTCTCAGGATCTGAAGTGGGACACTCACATAGACTCTATTGTGAAGAAAGCCCAGCAGAGACTGTACTTCCTTCGTCAGCTGAGGAAGTTCAACCTGCAACAGGAGCTGCTCGTGCAGTTCTACTCAGCTGTCATCCAGTCCATTCTCTGCACTTCAATCACCGTCTGGTTTGCCTCAGCAGCCAAAACCGACCACCGTAGACTACAGCGAATAGTCCGGACTGCTGAACGAATCACTGGCACTACCCTTCCTACACTTCAAGAACTGTACTCTTCCAGAGTGAGTAAAAGGGCTCGCAAAATCACCTGGATGCCTCGCACCCAGCACACTTCCTGTTCGAACTGTTACCGTCTGGCCGGCGCTACAGAGCACCGAGCACAAAAACAGGCAGACACAGGAAAAGTTTCTTTCCTCAGGCCATCTACCTCATGAACAGTTAATATTTTTCCTATTGTGCAATAAACATGCTATACTTTCTCATATGCACTTGTACACAGCACCTTATAACAATATACAATGCAATACTTCTTACGCATTTGTACACAGCACCTTATAACCTGTATATGTATAACAAATCTGTACTTACATTTCAACATCCAGATCGTTGGACTGACTTCATCTCTGTTTAATGTCTATCGTCTTCTTTTTTATATTTATTCTGTGTTGTCACTTGTCACTTTATGTACACTGGAAGCTTCTGTAGCCAAAGCAAATTCCTTGTGTGTGAAGCACACTTGGCAATAAAACTGATTCTGATTCTGATTCTGAATATTTCTCCCACCCATGCTTCCTATAGGTGACTTTACCCGAATGGGAAAGCTACTTCAGAGGAGGATCAGATTCCCTGCTTTATCTGCAATAACTTACATTTGAGCGCACACACTGCTGAATCAGTCAAAACACAGAGCAGGGATATGCATTAAGAAAGTAAACACTAAATCACTTACATCTCATGTTGACTTTAAGTGCTCTTTAAAGTCACCACAGCTCATTTTCCTGTCAGTAAAGGAGGCAACTTGTGTGTGTGAACGTACAGTATACGCGTGTGTGTGCAAATGAATGGAAATGTAAAAGGCTAACAGCGTGTTTTTTTAAGTAGGCTGATGCAGTCATGTTGCCAGACGTTTTGACTGTTCATGTGAATAATGCATGAAGACATAAACAGTGATGTACACTTAAGCGCAGCCCACGGTACTCATTGTGTGTGTGTGTGTGTGTGTGTGTGTTTGTGTTTTTTGCGTGAGTACAGTCAGAGAGAGGTCATTGTGCTGTTTTATCTGTATGAATGTTAGTGTGTATATACAGTATGTGTGTCATCTGTTTGTGTTTTGTGTGTGTGGTCCTGGAATTAATCATGGTGTGTATTCATCACCAAATGTTGCCATAAGTGCAGTAATGCCAGTCTTTTTGACCTTGTGGGGGTATTTTTGGTACCCATGAGGAAACTGTCTAATAAATGTGTGTGTTTGGTCCAGTGATGTTACTACCAGTATGTTCGTTTTAAGGATGCCTTCACTCACCGGCCACTTTATTAGGTACACTGTCCACTGTTCATTCATTCATTCATTCATTCATTTTCTTCTTGGCTTAGTGCCTTTATTAATCTGGGCTCGCTACAGAGGTATGAACCGCCAACTTATCCAGCATATGTTTTTACGCAGCAGATGCCCTTCCAACTGCAACCCATCTCTGGGAAACACTGCACTGTTCAACTGCTAATTAATGAAAGTTTCTAATCAGCCAATCACATGGCAGCAACTCAATGCATTTAAGCATGTAGACATGGTCAAGACGATCTGCTGCAGTTTAAACCGAGCATCAGACTGGGGGAGAAAGATAATTTAAGTGACTTTGAATGTGGCGTGGTTGTTGGTGCCAGACGGGCTGGTGTGAGTATTTCAGAAACAGCTGATCTACTGGGATTTTTATGCACAACCATCTCTAGGGTTTAAAGAGAATGGTCAGACAAAGAAAAAATTGTGAACAGCAATTCTGTGGGCACAAATGCCTTGTTGATGCCAGAGGTCAGAGGAAAATGAACAGCCTGGTTCGAGCTGATCAAAAGGCAACAGTAACTCAAATAACCACTCGTTACAACCAAGGTATGCAGAAGAGCATCTCTGAACGCACAACACGTCCAACCTTAAGGTAAACTGCCCACAGCAGCAGAAGACCACACCGGGTGCCACTCCTTTCAGCTAAGATACAAGAAACTGATGATATAATTTGCATAGTCTCACCAACATTGGACAATAGAAGACTGGAAAAACGTTGCCTGGTCTGATGAGTCCTTGTGGTGGACAATGGTGTGTATGTCCTTATGCAGTCATCAAAACAAAAAAGACAAAAAAAGAGAGAGACAAATATAAAATTCTTTCTTTTTTTTAATTGTGGTCAAATGCAGAAAAACTTGTGGGATAATCCTGCATCTTAATTTCAGTACACTGAGAAATTGCAGGCAAAAGGCCTGAAAGTATTCTTGAAATTATAACCCACGCAGGCAATTTCATGACTAATACATTTTTCATTTTTTGTGTATCCCCTATTGTCCGTTTTGATGAGATGATGCTTCTATATTCATAATTCTTTCATCTTAACAATGAACCTAGTCACGAATCTCATTACCAACCCCAGTGAAAAGCAGACTTATTTAGCCATCATTTCATCACAAAAAAACAACAACAACAACATGAAGAAACTGAGGAACATAAAAGCAGGAAAGTCACCTTGAATAATGGTGTGAAGTCGAACCTCTCCAGCTTTAACATGACAGGCTGTGAAACAAACAGACAGACTATTAGAGAGTCAGAAAGGCCGATCAACGCATGGAATAAAATGATGGAGGACACTTTTTTCTTACGGTTTGACACTCATGCTGAGAGGAAGACACAGACGCAACATGAAGTTATCCTACATCTGTCCTCTGCGGACGTCAGTGGATGGATGACTCAGGTGGAGATGGGTTTGTTCTGGGGGAAGGTGGATGATGATGATGAAGAAGAAATAACCATCTGGATCAAGGACACACATGGTACTATCGAGTCAAGCATGGAATATTAAAACTGTGTTTCCCAGCCTTGTTTTTGTCTTAGGTATACCCTAGACAACATTATTAGGGGTAGTTTAACCAAAAATGACCCTTTACACTGCAATTATTCACTATTAAATTGGTCAGAATGCATAAGAACACCTTTCGTTGGTAACCAAACAGTCGATTGTAGCCACTGACCTCCAAAAGCGATGAATGTCATTGGGCACCATTAACTGTTTTGTTGCCATCTTGTTAGTATGCATTATTATAAATATATATAATATATTAATTATATATAAATAACTCACCGAGCAGCTTTTTCCAAGTCTGTTTATCTTTAACTTCAGTAATAGTAGTTTGTTTTGAATGACATGGTTATGAAAATGCATTATGAACTGTTACGCAAAATAAAAATGCATTCGTTTCTATTTTTAAAAGACGTCTCAAAAATACAGCTTTTGGCTAGCATGAATCAGCAGGTTGTTAGCATGCTAATTGAATTTCATTAATAGAATCAATTAGCATTGAGCTAATATGAAAGAGCATGTCAAATTGAATAATAATATAGAATAAAGACAGTAAGTTTAAATAGCATTTCAAGTTTAAATAGCTCTCTCAAGCCAACAAATGATAATAACAATATTAAATGAATAATAATAACAATGTTTAATTAGGATTTCAATCTTTCTTCTAAGCCAGCCTAATTATATAGAGTGGGCACAGAATGTATTCAGACCCCCTTTTCACTCTTTGTTATATTGTTATGTTGACCCTAAGCACACAGCTAAATTAACAAAGGAGTGGCTTCACAACAACTCACTGCCTGTTCTTGAATGGCCCAACCAGAGGCCTGACATAAACCCATTTGAGCATCTCTAAAAATGGCTGTCCATCAACATTTACCATCCAACCTGACAGAACTGGAGAGGGACAGCAAGGAGGAATGGCAGAGGATCCCCAAATCCAGGTGTGAATAACTTGTTGCATCTTTCCCAAAAACTCGTCGCTGTATTATATCAAACGAATCCTTCTACTGAATACTAAACAAAGGGTCTGAATACTTTGGACCATGTGATATTTCAGTTTTTTTTTTAATAAATCTGCAAAAATGTCAACAATTCTGTGTATTCCTGTCAATATGGGGTGCTGTGTGTACATTAATGACAGAAAAAAAGAATTTAAATGATTTTAGCAAATGGCGGCAATATCACAAAGAGCGGTCAACTATAATTCAGACTCAACATATCTTGCGATGTGACTATGGCGGATGTGCACATTGCGATATTGATGCTGAAACGATATTGTGCAGCCCTATTGACATTTGCATGGAATCACTCAAATTTAAAAAATTCCATGTGATACAAGTGAGAAAATCATCCTACAAGAACACTGGTCCAGAAGATCCACAATACTGCACGAGAAACAAACAGGTCTTCATATATCTAAAAGTCCAGACAGGTCATGCAGTAAAGTATGAGGTCTTAAAAAATTTCAATTAAATTAACAGAGAATGTGTGCATATGGAAACATCTATTTACATTTTACTAAACAACCAACCACAGAGTTAATATCAATCTAAACGTGTTTCACATTTTAAATGAGACAAATAAACATGCGTTATGGAAGTGACATCTCTCCATTAAGGACGACAGATGTGAAGCTGCCACCTGAGTGACTGTAGTAAATCAGATAAAACTAATTTGTCTGAAAAAAAAAAACGTTGACTCGACAGAGACATTTTCAGGTCCTGACAGTGTAAACGAGACCTTATTGTCTTTATATCACTCTAATATGGATGTGGACACATTATACCTACACACAGTTCTGTCCAAACAGCTTACAGAAGATGATTTTCATCATGGGTGCCCTTTAAAACAAGCTGAATGATCTGCCAGTGGCGTAAGCAAAATAATCTTGTTTTCTCTTTAAAATGTAGACATTTGGACTTATAGTGAAGTTTATAATAAACAAATTTCGAGAGGATCACGTGCTTATGATTGTTCTCAGCTGTTCCAGCGTCAGCTCATGATTGATTATCCAAAGTTTCCTTATCTCTTCATCTCCGTCTTGAAGAACCCCCCCCCCCCCCCTCCCCTCCCTCCTTTTCAGATGGGCGACACGGCGGCCCAGTGATTAGCACTGTTGCCTCACAGCAAGAATGCCTCTGGTTTAAGTCCCTACTAAACCAGCTGACATTTCTGTGCAGTTTCGCTTGTTCTCCTCGTGCTCGCGTGGGTTTTCCCCGGGTTCTCCGGTTTCCTCCCACAGTCCAAATAACAAGCACCCTAGGTAAACTGAACACACAAATTGATACCACAGTCAAGCTCTTAGCGAGTACACCTCACCTCAGTTCCATCACTAGCTGGAAATAAGCCGAGGGGGAGTTTATCGAGATCTACCTGAGCTCAAACTCTCCTCTCGCCCTGCAAACGGGAGGGAGCCCAGGGCTCGAGGATCTTATGAGCTCAGGGCTCTCTCCCGGGACAGCATGCCAAGCAAGCTTTATTATCAATCATCAGCTAATTGTGAACTCTTGAAATAGTGTTTAAATACAATTCTGTAGCTCCTGGTCAACTAAAATTCTGACTCAAAATAATCTTGCAATGTGAATATTGCGGATGTGCACATTGCGATATTGATGCTAAAACGATATTGTGCAGCCCTATTGACATTTGCATGGAATCAGTCTATTTTAAACAATTACATTAAAGAATGATGAAAATTCCATGTGATTCGAGTGGAAAAATCATCCTACAAGAACACTGGTCCGGAAGATCCACAATACTGCACGAGAGACAAACAGGTCTTCATATACCAAAAGTCCAGACAGGTCATGCAGTAAAGTATGAGGTCTTTTGTATGAAGTATGAATCTGTGAGAATCTCTGGAGCTGTTTAATGCCCTTGATGGAGAGTAAAGTGAGCATCCGGAGCGACAGCAGCACAATGTGGGTCAGTCCAGCCCAAACACGCCTGCTCTAGGGTACAGACGTCCCTCTAATGACTGACTCCGGATTACTTCCCTGTTTTCACTTCCAGTTTGCGGCTTGGGTTTTGCGCATGAGGACTGATCTGAGGTCAGGTCTGTGAGGCGCGCTGCAGGGTTCTCCTTGGCAAGTCCTCGGCGGCTGCTGAACGCAGTGATAGACGAGGCGGGGGAGCGAGGGAGTCAGTGCAGCATCCCGGCCTTCTCTACTCCTTTTCTTTTCCCCCTTTCTCTTTTTTCAACACAAAAGCGCCTGCTATCTACATCGCTCTTCTTTGACCTCGCTGTGCAGATTCAAATGCACACGCACACACACACACACACACACCTGCAGTGCTTCAGCAGAAACGGGGTTGTTTTTGCAGGATCATAAACTTGCTTCTTCTGTTTTGCTGTGTGTCGAAGCTAAAATAAGCAAGTGAAGTGGAATATTTATGCCCCGTCAGCTTCAACAATTGTAAATATTGTGGTTTCTAAACCAAGTAAGTAAAATGTATTTATAAAACATCTTTTTCAGACAAGAAGACACAAAGTGCTTTACAGCAAAAGAAAACATGGGTTAATATACAAGTAAAAATACACTGTAAATTGTAATTTTTACAAACTTAACTAGATTGAATTTGAGCATAAAACAATTAAGTTGTGCCAAATAACCCTATGCGCAGCTAGTGTTTTTCAGTCAATGATGAGCTTCTGGTGAGGCCTTTATGTGTCCAGAGTGTATTTTTAAGGCTCAAGAAGCAATGTGTGCTCATGCTTCATTTGTAAAAGATCACATTATTTTTTTCAGATATTTTACATTACGGGGCGCCACGGTGGCCGAGTGGTTAGCACGTTCGCCTCACAGCAAGAA
>CAIGQQ010007205.1:4069400-4123016 GCA_903798035.1 Danio albolineatus | reverse complement strand
TTGGGAGAAGTCTGCGGTCAAAAAGTCTGAATTTGCCAGGGGTATGATTTGTTTTTGTTATTTAAATATTTATACAATAATAAATATATATATATAGTCAAGCTTAAAATTATTCATACCCCTGGCAAATTCAGACTTTTTGACCGCAGACTTCTCCCAAAAGCTAATGGTAAAATCTAGTTGAGATCCAGCTGCAGATGCTCACATCAATATAGCATAATTTTTGTGACACTGTACAACAATAATTACAGTTTTTATATTATGATGTTGGGGTAGGACATCAATAAAATACAATTTAATAGGTAATTTAATAAATAATATGAATAACACATGGTATAATTACTGTTTTTACATTATTGTAATGGTTGGGTTTAGGGTTGGGATAGATGTTATTAAAACACAATTGATAGGTATATTAATAAATAATATAAATCGACCTATTAACTTCCATCTACGGCTCTATTCCTTTTGTGGGCTACAAGAGGTATCATTGTGAAAATTATTAACAAAAACTTTGTTAATAGTCAAGTCAGAATTTGCCAGAGATATATGAATAAAGAATTATGTGTCTGAGTAAAACGTACAATTCTATTGTTAATGGACCCTTTTCACAAGACTGTTATGACATGTTTAACGGTCATCAGCATCTTAAATCCTTGAAAGTTTTTAATATATATATATTTTTAAATGCATGAACTTTTATATGCATTTGTGTATGTTTCATTTCATCTTTGCATCAAATTACAAAAAACGAATTACCGCTTATGCCAGGTGTTTGTAATGCAGCATCTATGGGGCTGAGAGTAAACTGACGTGGGGCTGACGTTATTCTCTCCACTGGCTGCTGTTATCAGTTTCAGACTCTTTTCCCCTTTTTCTGAAAGTCTTGATAACACCATCATGGAGTTTTTCTTTTCTTATTTTATTAAAAAGGATTGTGAAAAAAAATAAAAGTTTTATACTTCCAGTCATTGCGCTCTAAATTTACCCAACTATGCAACTTCTGCTGCTGAGAGACCCAGGAATGTGAAAAGGGTCTATGACATTTCTTCCAAATATAAAAAGATGTTGTCATTTAATAAAAAAAAGTGACATTATATATTCACATTAGACAACACAATACAAAAAAAAGAAGAGATTAGAAATCAACATTATGTGAAATAACTCTGATTTTCAGTCTCAACACATGAAAACATTACTTATGACAAGGGCCAGACAGAATCAACAGCCATTTTTTGCTATTTCTGCAGAGAATTTTGTAAAAAATCTGTGGATTTATGTGGAATAATTTTGGGAGTATCATAACTAAAAACATAATATATGACATAAAAATAATAGCTTTTTAACTTCTATTTAATGTTTACAATAGGGATGGGCGATATGGCCTAAAATCTATATTGCAATATACATTGCAGCCTCTTGCGATAACGATATATATTGCGATATATAAATTATAATAGAACCATTTCAGAACAGGTTACATAGACCCTTAAGAAAGCCAAACTGCTATTTTTTTTTAAGAAATAAAGAAAAGTTGCATGTCGTTTTGAGAACATTTATTGTGCAAAAGCAAAACTGTAATTAAACAACACAATGTTGCAGATAAATAAACTAAATGTAGTGCCTTTTAGAAAGAAAGACATTTCTTTTAAATCCTTGGTTCCTAAACGCCAAGTTGCAGAGAACAAAAAAACTGGTGTCTTTTTAAGTTAAGGAACCTACAGTGTACTGAAAATACTTCCAGTATTAATTAGTCAAATAAAATTGTGTATTGCAGATACTTTAAATAAAAACATATTTCAAACCTGCAGCCTAAGGGAACGCATTTGGTTTTAAACATTTTGTTCTTGTCTATTGCATTATCGCGATAGTGTAGGCCTGTTACGATATTTGTTTTTTGTTGTACGATATATTGCACCAAAATATATCCCGATAAACAATATTATTGTCATTTTAAGACCATTTAAGGCCACTCATTATGTAATGCCAGAATGGCAATTTAATAGCATCATAACACAAGTACACTCTTCAAAAGAACACATAATATTTTGTTTTTAAGAATATTTAATTTAATCATTTTAATAATTTAATGATCAGGCATTGGAATCAAAATGTGAAAATGCAGATCCAAAACAAATAATAATAAATGTTAACAAAAAAGTAACAGAGGCTGCGATATATGCTACTAGATCTACTATCAGTTGTCAGGCACCCACATCAAAGTATACTTTAGTCATTCATGGTAAATACAATAGTGTTTTTTTAGCCATACTGACACTGACACCTCCAGTAGAGATAAAGAGGTTGTTCAATCAACTAAAATGTTGCAAGAATTGTTTTTTACGTATGGGCAATATATATTGCATCACCAAAAATTATTGAGGTCATGTCCATGTATTGTGCGATAAGTCGATATATTGATTATTGTGACAGGCCTACAATAATAGAATTAGGTGCAATAGAATTAGGATCTCTATCGTAGGTCAATTTAGTATTGTTTATATCGCATATTGTTTATATCGCCCATTACTAGCTTACAATGCAAATCCATAAAAACCACTTATTTGATAAACAAAACAAGTCTCTCATATAGTATATGTACTAAAAGACAGAAAATATGACTTTACAAACTGTGTTGTGAATAAATCAAATGAACATTCATTCATTCATTCATTTTCTTTTCGGCTTAGTCCCTTTATTAATCCGGGGTCGCCACAGCGAAATGAACCGCCAACTTATCCAGCATTTGTTTTACGCAGCGGATGCCCTTCCAGCCACAACCCATCTCTGGGAAACACATCCACACATTCTCATTCACACTCATACACTACGGACAATTTAGCTTACCCAATTCACCTGTACCGCATGTCTTTGGACTGTGGGGGAAACCGGAGCACCCGGAGGAAACCCACGCAACCACGGGGAGAACATGCAAACTCCACACAGAAATGCCAACTGGCCCAGCCGGGGATCGAACCAGCGACCTTCTTGCTGTGAGGCGAACGTGCTAACCACTCGGCCACCGTGGCGCCCAATCAAATGAACACTTTGATATAATTCAATATTACTGAAATTAATTTTAAAAATCAATAAATATACATTTACACGAAAAAATAAATAGACTCAGTGATGGGCTAAAAATCTGAGTGGGCCTACTAATGACCCAAAAAACAACAACAACAACTTTAAATAAAAAAAATAGTTTAATTAACTTCATCTAGAATTTTCAAGAGATATCTTCAGACCTTCAGTAGCCTATATAAAACAAATATTACCATTTTACTCTCAAACTATAATCCAGTAAATCCAGAGAAACTGAGTCTTCAAATGGTATTTTTTCATCCATTAATTTTCCTTCAGCTTAGTCCCTCCATTCATCAGGGGTCACCACAGCGGAATGAACCACCAACTTATCCAGCATATGTTTTACGCAGCGGATGCCCTTCCAGCCACAACCCAGTACTGGGAAACACCCATACACTCTTGCATTCACACCATAGACTGTAAAAGATTCACACACATACACTGGGGCCAATTTAGCTTATTCAATCAAGCTATAGCGCATGTCTTTGGACTGTGAGGGAATACCGGAGCACACGGAGGAAACCCACGCGAACATGAGGTGAACATGCAAACTCCACACAGAAGTGCCAACTGACCAAGCCAGAACTAAAACCAGCGACTTTCTTGCTGTGAGGGGGCAATGCTGATCACTGAGCCACTGTGTCGTTTAGAAATAGACTACTGTGTTGAACAACTTACCCCTGCAACAGACACATCTTTCACTGACTGTCAGGAAATAAAAGCAGACATGAACCTGTATGTTGTGTGTCTGTTCGCCTTGAGTGTTTGTTTGGTCAAGCATCAGCTCTCTCTCTCTCTCTCGTGCACGCGCAGATCTGCACAGCTGTGACCCACATAGCGGACAGGACAGGTGCTGCTGCTCGGTCGGGCAGGTGGTCATCCTGTGGGTGGAGGAACTGTCCTGACAGACACACTCACAGATGGCGCAGGAGCTCTGAAGAACAAACTCAAAGTTCATCTGCGGGTCTTTGAGGACACAGAGATCTGACGCTCGGAGAGTTGGATGCGGGATGACAGAAAGAGGCTACACGAGGACACAAATACAGAGCCGGAGTGTTTACTCGTTTCCTCAACACAGCGACATCAGCGGCAGCGACACCTGCTGGACATACACTGCAACCACAACAACAACAACAACAACAACAAAAGCAGTAAAAGAAAAAAAGTGAAAATTCATTTTATTTACAGTGTAAAACCCGTCATATAGAATATAAAGTAATGTTAATGAATGTTGTTGTTTTATCAGGGTCTAATCTAAGCCCTCTAAAGGGTTTTATCTTACTCTAAACCAAATAATGTCGAATTTACAGTTACAATGAGGACTGAGGAGTAAAAAAGAGAGAATATATCTTTAATATTTTTTGAATTGCCTTATTTAATTCAAGGGCCTTAATGATTGTTCTTTTCAATTAGCCTATAATTATTATATTGATAAATAAATTAATGAGTCACTTACACAAATTTAAGACTTTAAATGTGACTAAATACTAGTAGAAGAGACCCCCCCCCCCCAAAAAAAACGTAATATTAATCACATTAGACATTTTAACAAAAACATTGACATAAATCCATCAGTCACTGATATTTATGTAAATGTTTCAGTTTCTATTGCATATACAGTTAAAGTCAGAATTATTAGCCCGTTTTTTTTTCTAATTTATGTTTAACAAAGAGAAGATTTTTTTCAACACATTTCTAAACATAATAGTTTTAATAACTCATTTCTAATCACTGATTTATTTTATCTTTGCCGTGATGCCAGTACATAATATTTTACTAGATATTTTTCCAAGACACTTCAATACAGCTTAAGTGACATTTAAAGGCTTAACTAGGTTAACTAGGCAGGTTAGGGTAATTAGGCAAGTTATGGTATAACGATGGTTTGTTCTGTCGATGATTGCAAAAAAATAAATAGTTTAAAGGGGCTAATAATATTGACCTTAAAATGTTTTTTTTTTTTTAATTAAAAACTGCTTTTATTCTAGCCAAAATAAAACAAATAGGACTTTCTCCAGAAGAAGAAAAATCTTATCAGACATGCTGTGAAAATGTCCTTGCTCTGTTAAACATCATTTGGGAAAAATTTTAAAAAGAAAAAAATTCAAAGGGGGTTTAATAATTTCATCTGTATTTAAATGTTTTATCAATGTGAAGACATATACATTAATGAAATTTTGTATAGAAATTGTGGAAAATTACAATTTAATGTCTATTTTACACAGGCTACTTATATATATATAAATTTAATTATACCTACAGTATGACGATCTACCAACATCCAGTCCATCTGGAAAGACACGAAGATGTCTGCTTCTTCTGTCATCTTAAATAAACAAACAGCTCATTGGATTTAATGGTTAACGAATTCTTGGAAATGTGAACTGAACACTGAAACACTTAAGCAAAAGATGAAGTGATTTTTAAATCCATTTTCCAATCTAGTGAAAACAGCAGTGTTGTAAAAAAAACTTACATTTTACAGTGTAAAAATGACCATACTGACAAATATATAAATAGGCTACTGAAAAAAAAATTACTGGATTTACTAGATTTTTCTAAGGTAACTTATTGCAAACATTTTATATGGGCTGAAGTCATTCATTCATTCATTTTCTTATCAGCTTAGTCACTTTATTATTCTGCTGAATTTAAACAAACAAATGAAGTTGAACATTACTCAATTTCATTTATTTGTTTAAATTCAGCCCATATACATTGTTAGCAACAGTTACCTGACAAATATTTAGCAAATAATCCAATGAATCTTTATTTTCAGAGTATTTACAAATGATTTTATTTTACACACATACACATATACAAATTAATAATAACAATGAAATTACAATATTAAAATATTAATTTAGTTATATTCAAGTCCACACACGTGCTATATATATTAGAGGAGGGACACTGAGTCTTGTATTGTGGATCAGTGTGCAGCTAGCGGTGATAATGCAGCAGTGTTTCAACATGGAGAGCTAAAGATCAGTCCCACAGGACAGAGGCTTAATCACTCTCCCTCTCAGACTTCCAGAGGCTCAAAGAGAGAGAGAGGGCGGCAGGGGCCTTGTTAATGCTAAATGTCTGATGTGGCTGAGATTGATCTCACAGCAGGTGTCAAAGGCCTGAAGAGCTGCACACAAACAGGCAAACAGGCAAATCTCCATGAGCCACACTCTCCATGACATCACGGAGACGGAAGAGCTCTCATTGGACAGAGCCAACACGCTCCGCCAATGCAATAATACATGCATCAATTCTATATAGAAGCACACCCCTTAGAGATCTCTCTTTTAAAGGAATACAGTAGGTACAAAAACCAATTTGTATTCAGTACAGAGCTAAATCTGACAAACAAATTTAGAGAGTTCTCACTAAGATCTCACAAGAAACTAAGATCTCAGTGCAAAAATTAGTATACCCCTTTTTTTAGTATACCCCAGTGAATACATTAGGGGAAATATTAAATAAAAAAGTAATATAGAGGGAAAATCAAGAGAACCGTAAAATATTAAAGTCCCCATGAACCAGACACTGCCACCGTTATTTTCTTCACATTGTGACAGTTCAGAGAAACAGAATATTAAAGGGCCATGAATGTTTTTTTTCATGATGGCGTTTTGCATGCTATAGCACATAATATGATTAATGTTATTGCGTCACCGCACGATCCACTTTTACTCTGGAGTTTCAAGTAATTTCGGGTCTTTCTTTCTTAATTTGTCGACTTTAACTGCAGTTTGGCACTTTCACTTTCATTCAGGAACATTTCATACATGCCCTCCGTGACTACCAGGATATTTGAGGAGAGTATGAACTGCTGGAACAGTGTTATTTTTATAGAAGTTTTGAAACAAAAAACCTCTGCATTTCTCGGTAGAAGCAGAGACTCGATAGGTGCAGAGAAAAGCGTCAAACAGTCGTGTGTGTATAGACTATCCTGTCACAAAATGCGTGGAAAATCCTACACAACGGCAAGAGTTTGATTAAGGTGTTTACATGTTTACATTCATTTACAGCAGATCTTTCAGTACATAATATTGTAGTGATATTACGGTAAACTTAGGCCCTGTTTACACTAGTGCGTTTTAGTTTTAAAACGGCGTTTTAGCATGAAAACGATCCGCGTCCACACTAGTGTTTCTAAACATATCTCCGTCTACAGTACTCCACCAAAATGTATATCAGATGACCATTCGCGCACTCTGGGCATGCGCTTTCATGTATAAACAGGAAGCATGTGTCTCGCTGGTTCTTCCCGGTGTAACCCAAAACCGGCGTTCTAAATGGGGCTTAAGCGGCTTGAAACGCGAGCGATTAGCGAGTGCTCGAACAATAGCTTGCCTCTTGCGAATATATGCAGCTGTTGTAGTAATAAAAGAGTTTAACTGCACAATAGCGCCTAAACGGACATTGGTTCTCCCAACACTCCCATTTCTGTGTCCAGCAGCCACACCTCCGTTTTCAGTTGTATCCGTTTCCCCCATCTACACTGAGACGGAGCAGCAGCATTTTAGAATGAAAACGGCCTCTCCAGTGGCCAAAATGAATGGAGGAATTTAGCTTATTTAATTCACCTGTACCATATCTTTGGACTGTGTGGGAGACTGGAGCACCCGGAGGAAATGCAGAGAACATGCAAACTCTACACAGAAATGCCAACTGACCCAGCCGGGGCTGGAACCAGCGACCTTCTTCCTGTGAGGCAACCGTGCTACCCACTACACCACCGTGACACCTTTAAATGAAGGAATCCCTTAAGCTTACATTCCCAGGTATTCCCAGGCAGTCTCCCCTCTGTAAAAGTATTTTGTAGTATTTTATTTTCATACACGTTGTGACTATGGTATTGTGTAGTTTATTTTGATTCACCTAAAATGAAGGTATTGGTATTTTATTTTAAGATACATTTCAATATATTTTTGCCTAACCCTGCTTTTTTGTAAATTTTTGTAATGTGTTTTACAATGTATAAATAAAACATAAAAAAAACTGAATCCAGCTATAAAACTGGTTTGTTTTATTTGCAGCAAAATAAATGGTCCGTATTCATTGAGAAATAGATTAAAATATATTTCTCTTCAAAGGGGGGTGTACTAATTTATGCTGTACAGGATATATATATCACATTTAGTAAATTATTATATTGGATATTAATATACAGACTATGAAAAACAATCTGAGTTTCTTATTTGATCTAATGTCAAAGCAATGTGCTACTTCAGTGTAATCTACTGTATAGGTTATTGTCTTACTCGGTGTGAGGTTATGAAGCCCTTTCCTGCTCTCTCTAATAATACTGCTGTCTCACTGGAAAAGGCAGATATTGATTTATTACACGGGAAGTTCAAGAAAGCCTTTTAATGAACAGAACTACAGCAGAGAGGTGAAATATATGAGGAAAGCAGGCAGTTCCCATAATATGAAATAAACTATAAAACCCCATTAATTCAATTAATTATTTGAATTAATTAACTAATTAATTTTAGCTTAGCCCCTTTATTAATCTGGGGTTGCCACAGTGGAATGAACTGCCAGCATATGTTTTACGCAGTGTATACCCTTCCAGCTTCCATCCACAGGGAAACATCCATACACACTCATTCACACACATACGCTATGGACAATTTAGCTTACCCAATTCACCTATACTAGGGAAACCGGAGTACCCGGAGGAAACCCACACGAACACGGGGAGAACATGTAAACTCCACACAGAAATGCCAACTGACTGAGGCCTGAACCAGCGACTTTCTTGCTGCAAGGTGATCATGCTACCTACTGCACCACTGTGAAGCCTAGATTTGTAACTTGATAAAATGTAAAGGTAGTTCTGGGGGAGGAGAGGATGTTTTTAATCTAGAGAGAATCTGATTGGACCTCTGGAGTGCAAGATGAGTCATCTACTTTTTTTCCCCCTTTTCTCTGACGAAAAAAACCCCGCTAGATTTGTGTGTGCGCAAATATTTAGTTCTGACAACCACTAGTAGACCACAATATTGGCTTGACGCCATAAAACACTGGCAGAGAAAGACTGTGATGCACATCGCATCAGTACAGACATGACAACAAACACTCCTGAAGCTTATGCGCCTGAGCAGATATCGCTTTTAATCAGGTGTATGACGGAGAGAGAGAGGGTGAATGAGAAAACAGGACTATGAGATGGTCGAGAGACTGCAACTGCTGGTCTGTACTCATCTAACTCTTAAAATATCACATCGCATTGACAGATTACTGTTTATTAAAAACACATTTTATTGATTTTGATTGGTCTGTTGTGACATTCATGTGTATAAATGTCCATCGTCACTAGCAACACTGAATAACATACATCATCCAGGTATCTGAGAAGATTCTCATGCAAACTCAGCTGCTGTCATCTTGCGTCTCTTATAGTTCTCATGTTGTAAAAACGAAATGATGCTTTGGCATTAAAAATACTGTAATACATTTACTGTGTTTTGTACATTATAATGGATTACAGGAAAATAAACATTAGAAAACTCTTCACCTCAAAAATATTTTGCTGCTTGTTCAAATCACTTATTACTCTTAAGATTTTTTTTGGAGACAAATTAATTGTCTTAGATTCAGTTCGCTTAACAAATTTAAGTCAACTTAATTGATTTGTGGGACAATATGAATGAATTGTGTGGAACCCTGTATTTTTTTACAGTGTTTTACCAAGTGTTATCACAGCACCATACCACTAAAATGATTGTATAACTTTCAAATTTTCAGAATAAAAGTTCCTTGTGTATCTTTAAATGCAAATGAGGTGCTTTTCTCCACCTCTTTTCCAGAAGAGTGCGGCACCTTTACTGCCGGGCCTCAATTAATCCAACAACAAACCCTGAAGTTTCAACTCCTGATAACGGGGCCACATTGCTTCAGAATTTCCTTTTAAACCGGTCTTTTGTCGATTTGTCCAACCTTGTCAGATTGTCCTGCCTCCCCTTTAAATAGTAGGTAGCACATTTTGATGGCGCAATTTGCTACCCATCAAATTTTGCTACCATTGTAAATTTTAATGTGGAGTAGTGCTGTAATATCGCCCTAACCTACCTTATTTCTAACCCCAACCTCAGAACCATTCAAAAAGTCTTTGTAGCATAATCTGATGGGTAGGATAAAACGTCAGGACATAGGAAGAACAAGTTTGCTGTAAGCAACGCAAAAACAAACAATTTTCACTTGCTAGTGTAATAAACTGCTTAAAAAAATAAACAGAACACTGAAACAACACAATGTAATTCCAAGTGTTTACTTTATATTTCTTAAAGAGTTTTTGGCTGTCCAACTGCTCGTTAACACACATTCCTAATCAGCCAATCACAAGGGCATTCACTGCGTAGACATGGTCAAGATGATCTGCTGCAGTTCAAACCGAGCATCAGAATGATGAAGAAAGGTGATTTAAGTGACTTTGAACATGGCATGGTTGTAGGTGCCAGGCGGGCTGGTTTAAGCATTTCAGAAACTACTGAACTACTGGGATTTTCACGCACAACCATCTTTAGGGTTTACAGAGAATGGTCAGGAAAAAAAGAAAATATCCAGTGAGTGGCAGTTCTGTGGGCGCAAATGCCTTGTTGATGAGGTCAGAGGAGAATGGCCACACTGGTTTGAGCGGATCGAAAGGCAACAGTAACTCAAATAACGACTCGTTACAACCGAGGTATGCAGAAGAACATCTCTGAACGCACAACACGTCCAACCTTGAGGCAGATGGGCTACAGCAGCAGAAGACCACACCAGGTGACACTCCTGTCAGCTAAAAACAGGAAACTGAGGCTACAATTCACACAGGCTCACTAAAATTAGGCTATAGAAGATTGGAAAAACATTGCCTGGTCTGATGAGTCTCCATTTCTGCAGCGACATTCAGATGGTAGGGTCAGAACTTGGTTTCAACATGAAAGCATGGATCCATCCTGCCTTGTATCAACAGTTCAGGCTGGTGGTGGTGGTGTAATAGTTTGGGGGATATTTTCATGGCACACTTTGGGCCCATCAGTACCAATTGAGCATTGGGTCAACGCCACAGCCTACCTGAGTATTGTTGCTGACCATGTCCATCATCCTTTTATGACCACAGTGTACCCATCTTCAGCAGGATAAAGCACAAATCATCTCAGACTGGTTTCTTAACCAATGAGTTCATTGTTTGGGATGTAGTGGAATGGGAGATTCACGTCATGGATATGCAGCTGACAAATCTGCAGCAACAGCGTGATGCGATCATGTCAATGTGGACCAACATCTGAGGAATATTTCCAGTCCTTTGTTGAATCTGTGCCACAAAGTATTAAGGCAGTTCTGAAGGCAAAAGGGGGTCCAACCGGCTACTAGTAAGGTGTTCATGATAGAGTGGCCGGCAAGTGTATATATGTCAACATCTCAAAAAAATGTGCCTTTATTTTCCATACCAATAGTAACAAATACAAATGCTTGACACAGTGAATAACTACACTTTGTCCTGCACAAATAGCAACTTAAGCTGAACACATAAAAAAAAAAAAAGGATTTAAACCATTAATGGACTAACATAAAATACAATTTATTCCATTGATGGCTGCTTTTCAGCAATACATGATACATTCTTCTAATATTCTGATGTGGTGCAAAATCAGTCTTCAAATATAGTTCTTAAATACAAATCACACTAAATTAAAGTTAATTAACATTTACTTGAAATATTTTCAACAAATGTCTTTATATACGTTGTCAATTAATTTAATGCATCGCTGCTTAATTTACTTCAAAATAACTTACTGACCCCAGACTACTTCAGTGGTGCAGGTGGTGTTTTTAACAGTAGAATATTCATTACGATGCAAAAAAGTAAATAGTACTCACTCTATACCACTCTACAATCCTAACTCTGACTCTCTAAAAGTTATAATAATCACACCTTTAATGCAAGCGTCACATCACATCACTTCCCCTGAAGTCCAGCTCATTCACTTACATAACGCAGCTTAAGGGTAGTTTTAGAAAAGTCTGACGCTCTAGACATGGCCAGTGCTTGGAGCTGAGATTAAGATCAGAGATCACGGCACAAGAGCCATTTCTCAAAAAAATAAATAAATAAAAATTAGTCCACGACGATAAATTGAACACGAATCACAGTTTTTGAACGCTGTTTGAAAGCAAAGAATACAAAGCAGGTTATTTAAGATTTAACGCTGATCAGATTTTTTTTAATGTGAATTAGGCCTGTCATGATATATACTATTTGTATATATTTGTACGATATATTGCACTAAAATATATTCCGATAAACAATATTATTGTCATTGTCAACCATTTTATGGCACTTATTATATAATACCAGAATGACAATAATCATCACAATGCAGGTACACTCTTCTAAAGGACACAACGTATTTTATTCTTAAGAATATTTCATTTAATTAGGGTCATTTTATCAATTAAATAATGAGGCATTGGCATCAGAATGTGAAAATGCATATCCTAATTAAATAATAATAAATGTTAACAAACAAGTGCGAGGTAAAAAGTAACAGGGGCTGTGATATCTGCTACCAGATCTATTTTCATTTGTAAGACACCCACAAAAAATTATATTAAAGTCATTTAAAGCAAATATTAAAGCATTTCTTTTAACTATACCAACACTGACACCTCCAATAGAAGATTAAGATTGTGAAAATCAGCTAAAATGTTGCTAGAATAGGTTATGGCGATATATATTGCATCATCAAAAATGATTGAGGTCATGTCCATGTGTTATGCCAGTTTTTTCTCAACTGGTGGGTAGCGACCCAAAAGTGGGTCGCAGGAACATTTTCAGTGAGTCACGGAGTGTGTGGTCAAAAAAACAACAACAAAAGTTAAATTTTTAACTTGTTTTGCGTTTACCGGACTTTTAAATTGAAATTCACGCTCTGCCACAGTGCCTAGCAACATAGAGAGTCAGCTCGTGGAACTGTCGTGTGATAAGACGCTGAAAAGGAAATTCAGTGCAGTAAGCCTCTCCCAGTTTTCACGATCTGAGAGTGCGATCAAACCCATCCCATTCAGAACTACGTATTTGTATGAAAGTGGCTTCTCTTCCTTGGTGCAGCTTGAATCAAAGCACACAAGAACAGGTTGGACAGAGCTCGATCTTCAGGTAGCACTGTCTACCATCACTCCTGACTTTGAAACTCTTATCAGTAAAGCACATCCTCAGTTATCTCATTATCTTCCCAAATTACTGTTAAGTAAAACATGTTTATAATTGCTGTCATATTAGATGTAAAAATGTTTGATTATTTTAATTATTTTACAATTTGCTGGACTGTTCTGTTCAACCTGATCAGTGTTAATGTTTTATTAACAGTTCAGTTTAGTTCATGGTAACAACCTTTCCTTACCCTAACCACTGTTTACAGTGTTTGTGTTTTTACTTTGTAATATTTCTATAATTTGACACATTTTGTTAAATGTCAGCAATAAAATATTGTTTATTTGTAAGTCTTGCTGATTTTCTCATGATTTTTCTGTCTCTGTTTGTGTATGATAACAAATAAATACAAATTAACTATAATTCCTAAAATTATATTACAGTTCCTAAAAAATTGGGTCGTGGCTTGATGAGCATGTAAAAATGTGAGTCCCGTGGCCAAACAAGTTGTGAACCACTGTGTTATACGATAAGTCGATATATTAATTATTGTGACGGGCCTAACGTGAATTGATCCAGCAACTTCTGACATTTCACTATTTTTTTTCAAAGGGACTTTGGAGTCGATCGATGAATAGATATAGGTATTTATTTGCAATCAGGAGGCATAGATGAAACAAGAAGACAACTCTGAATGACATGAAGGAGTCTATGGCCATTAAAAACACATATGGGTTAGAGACAAACACTAAAAAATAAAAACTCAAAGGCCGATCCCTCAGTTCTACACGGAACCTCACCAGGATACACCTCCAAAAAACACACACACACACACCTCTCTATATAAAAGAGCTCTGCAACCTTGGATAAAGATATACTTCAGAAAGGACTAAGTAAAAGACTTCATTTCAACTCGCCCAAACATTATGTGTAGTTCACTTAAAGATTCAACAAAGCACGCTAGCTTGACATCATTTTTAAAATGTGATTTTTAATTCTGTACATGTAATAAATGTAATGACAAGGTATTTAGTGTTGATTGCTTTTAAGGTCACAATCCCGCACCGCATTTGCTTGACGTCGGTCGTTTGAGAAAAACAAAAAAAGGTTAGAAAGGATCAGTTTCTAAATGAGTCCCGCACTCCACGCTTTCAGCACAGGCTTCCATTGCACAAAGATGAATAACACTCCAGAGCAGAATAAAAATACATCTGCCCCAGAACCACAAACCTTCAGATTCAGATCATAATGTTCAATCAGAACCGATACATAACCAAGCACATACAGGTTACTAACAGACCATACAGTAAAGAACAAAACAAAAATGTAAAAAGGGAAACTCAATGAATGCCAGCTTGATTCTGCAATATATGCCATTACTGAAGGATCTTGACTATCTGAAGTTCAGCTCCCTGTAGAAATCCATATTCCTCATCAGAACCCAGAAATGATACTAACGTACCAGTTTTAAGCATATCTGTTTCTTATGCAGAATGAGGGTGATGGCGAGGAGAAATAAGAGAGATAATATTCCCCCCAGGCTCCTGAACAGCTTTCCCTCTGTTAGTTTAAAGAAAAGTCGATGCATAGAATTTTTATTTTGAATGTGTCCTCAGAGTGAAAGACATTTCGGATGATTAACAGCACACTTCAAGCTCCCACAGAGTCCGCTAGGTTTTTCCGCACACATTAAAAAGGTGAAAATGACGACAATTGGACATGATCGACAGAATAACGGATGCAAAAGGAGAGAGCATCAATAAGGCCAAGGTCAAGAGAGAAATCAAACGGGAAACTGAAGTGAAGCAGAAAGAAACACTAATAACTGGACATGAATATATTTTGTTCTAAAACATCTTTCGATTCACACTGGAATAAAGATAAGGGATTTGATTTCACTGTATTCGGAGTAGCTCTAGATTTACTTTTAATCTTAGATTAGATAATGGTCATCTAGAGACCATTAATCAGTGCTAGTGTTTCTCACAGAACACCCAGTACAATCAACATCGACGTTCACAGTCAAGCACACTCTAAAACCTGCTAGCTGCTCATTTCATAAAGCGGTTTAAGCCCTAATTGTGGTTTCACATCCTGATCCCAGATCAGCTGTAGAGCGGTAATAACAGCACATCTCCCTCTGTATCACACACACTCACACACATAGTCTCACCAGCCTGCCATCAAACGAGAGGAGAAGAAGGTCTAGTCAAAACTCCCACCACTAAAAACCAAAAGAACAGTGTGATCTGAAGGAGCAATATCATTTCCTTTACAGGGTGGCGTCATCCTCAAGAGTCACGGCAGATGAGATTATACTTGAGGAAGAGAAGATGGTGGGCAAAGGGGGGTTTGTTTATTATGTTAAATAAAAAGTTAAAGCGCTTCTGAGTACAGAGCCGAGGGGGAGAGAGGGGACCTGACACTCAGCTCAGGAGCTGACGAATCTCCTTGTGCATGTGACACAGGAAGTCCACATAAGAGGCTCCGCCGTTGTTGCTCTTATCCTCCACCAGGAAGTGCTTGAAAATCAGCTCCAGCTTGTCTTCCTGCTTTACCACCATGAGCTGAAAGACAACAAGAGGGTTGATTCATTCATTCTTGAGTTTGTCAGGGTATGTGCAGGTTTCCCCAAGTTAAATTTAAGACATTAAGACTATTATGAATGAATTTCTACACTCAAAGGTTAAAAGCTAAGGGCTTTTCAAATGGCTCAGATGGAAAAAAAAAAATTTCCCTATCAACAACAATTCTAATACATGTATATTTACTTATTTAATACGTTTAATAATACAATAATAATTTAATAATAGAAATATATTATTATTATTTTTTTTGCTAAATATTTTAAATATCATGTAAAAAGCCAGCTCTATTTGTATTAATACACTTTTTCCCAACATAAACTTTTTGTAAAGTAAAAAACAAACGAACAAATGTGTTAAGTTTTAAAAACTATAACAAAATAAATCCATGCACATCAATCAGTCCAGGTTGGTGTCCTCAGCAGTAAATACATGTAGCACTTTTTAACAAATGCTATTGTTAGGAAAACAATTAAACCATTATGGTAAATAAAGTTAAAAATGACTTTTAAAAAAAAGTTGAAAGTTTTATCGAGATGAATTGTTGTATGGGTGTTGGCCAGATTAAGTAGCAATACTTGAACAAAGGAACATATTTCAATAAAAGACAATATTTCAGTAAATTTAAGACTTTAAGGCCTAAAATTTAGATTTTGAGATTTGAGACATTAAGTTGAGTTGTGAGTCGTAGGATAAACATCAAAAAGTAAGGTAATACTTTATTTCAATGGTCCATTTGAGTATTAGTAGACCGTCTACTTAATATCTGTTGATACTGGCAATCAACCGACATTTAACGGACTATAAGAAACTTTGCAAGTACATGTCAACTTACACTAACCCTACCACTTACCCCATCCTAACAGTCTACTTATAATCTAATGAGAATTAGTTGCAATGTAACTTAAATTCAACAAATGGAATTTTAGTAAAATTCTAAATATAAATAAGAAAAAATGAACAGCAGACATGTAATAAAATCTAATTTATTCATTTACTGGAGCTCAGGTATCATTGACAGTAGTGGATTTGTTATAAAAGGCATACATATTTGTTACAAAAGCGCCCAGCATCCACATTATTCCAGCATCTTCAATTCACCAAAATAGAGCATTTAGAAAACGCTCAAGACATTGTTTTCGTTTAAAAATGCTGGGGTTCCATTTAAGTGTAGACGGACTGAAGCCATGGCCACACTGATAAGTTTTCCTTTACAAACGCATATATTCCTCTCCATTTTTTAGTTTTTAGGAAACGAAAACATCTTTTTGAAAATGCTGTCTAAAGTGAATACATTTGAATTTTCGTGTTGCAGTGCGGACGGTGAAAACAGAAACTTTCGAAAACGATGATGCATTTTAGTCATGTAACTAGTCATGAACAATTCAGCGGGTTGACACTCTAAAGCAGATGTTTTGGATGCTGTCCATTTTGACAGCTTTATTAAAGATTAATATCAGTTTGTACATGCTCTATATTGCCTCTCTTCAAAGTTGCAATCATTTTGCCACAATGTTGCAGAGACGGACAGTAAATAAATACCAGGAGCATATGACGCAGGTGTGCATGTGCAGTACTGAACAAAATGGTTTTCAGTCACCATTTTCAGATTTATGCGGATTAGTGTAGACGCAGACTTTGAAAATGGAGATGCAGCCTTTCACAACTGCTCTCTGATTGGTTTGCAGGACAATTTAACATTATTCCCTGATTCCTCAAGTCCCACTCATATAACCATTATGCCACCAGCAAATGGCAAGTACGAATGCTGACAAGATATGCACATACCCAATGTGCTGTATAGTATGGACAGAGATCGTTTTTTAAAACTTAGTAAAAACACCGATATGAACAAGGAACGTTTTCATTCTATAATGACATTTTAAATCAAAAACGCATTGGTGTAAATGCAGCCTAAGTCTAACATAAATACATAAATAAATCTCAGCATAGCCAGGTGGATCGGAAAGAATCACAAACACTTGAGGGCAGTTTGAATGGAAACTAAATTCCTTTTCTTATCTTGGTTACTATTTTTCTTTTCTAAATGACAACTAAAAACTTATTTTGTTCATTCGTTTACATGAACCTTCCCCTTTTCATAGAGAAAAATTAAAAATTAAAGTAAGATTTGAACAGTTTTCATTTGTTGTGACTGAAAATCAGCGTTATTCAATCAAACAATGATTTCCTAAATCTTCTTAGGGTAAATCACAGATTGAACATTAATCTGGACTGAGAACTACTTCATTATTCCTCCATGCATAATTCCTACATTATCGTCTTGACTTTATATTGCTGAAGTTTGTATTATTTTGCTTCCAATAAAATCACTGCACTGAAAAGTAAAAAAAAAAAAAAAAAAAAAAAAAAAAAAAGGTAACACAAGTGACCCAAGCAACCAATCTTTTCAGTTCTGCAAAAGCATAATATCAAGCCCTGTGACGTATTTACCTTCATGTATCGTGAGCGCTGTGCCCTGATGGACTCCATAATCTCCCTCAGTCTCTTTGAAAAAGGATTATCCAAAGCCGGCAGAGAGGTCTAAACCAGCAAAACACACACACAAAAAATTGCCAATGTGAGCATATTTAAAAAATATACAGATGCAAAACTAGTTCAAGTGTCCTGGGTTAAATGAATCAAGTCTAATCTGTGATCACTAGTGATGCTCGGTGCTACAAAGCTACTTTTGCATTCATGTAAAACCCTATGCATGTGATTTACATAAACATTTAATTCATAAGGGGTCGTACCATGTTGGGGTCTATCTGACTAAAGGCAGGTGAGCCAAATATGTTCTGAAGCAGTTCCTGTTGGGCATTGACCCCGACCCAAATGAAAATGTTCAGTCCATTCTCTAACAGGTAGACTCCTCCTCTGGACAGTCTTTCCTCCGAGTCTCTCACAGCCACAGGCAAAGACGTGCTCTCCACATCCAGCTTTTGCTGCAGACAAACGGTGGACGTAACGTAACCATAAAATCTCCCTTATAATATCAAATAGGGTGATATTATTGTGTTTGTCTCTCACCAGAGGAAGCAGTCGAGGGTAGAAGAACACATGGCTCTCTGCCACATCCATAGCGCTGACCAGCTGTCTCAAGTAGGCACGGTCATCCAGGGAGACGTCTGCCCCGGGTTGCAGAACGTCGCTCTTCAACACGCAGTTCAGATACACAGGCAGTAGCTTCATACATTCTGGCAAAATCAACTGCACACAGACGACAGACAAGAAAATCATACAATGTAAAAAGACTGCATTTTTATAGAGATGGTGTCCTAAAAGATACATTCATTCATTTTCCTTCAGCTTAGTCCCTTTATTCATCAGGGCGGAATGAACCACCAACTTATCCAGCACATGTTTTACACAGAGGATGCCCTTCCAGCTGCAACCCAGTACTGGGAAACATCCATACACACTCAATCACACTCATACACTACAGCCAATTTAGTTTATTTAATCCACCTTTAGCACATGTCTTTGGACTGAGGGGGAAACCAGAGCACCTGGAGGAAACCCACCAGAGCACGGGGAGAACAAGCAAACTCCACACAGAAATGCCAACTGACCCAGCCAGGGCTCGAACCAGCGACCTTCTTGCTGTGAGGTGACAATGCTAACCACCGAGCCAGATGTATACTTGCGGTGTGCCATTAAATTATTATTATTATTATTATTATTATTAATAATAATAATAATAATAATAATAATAATAATAATAACAACGTCATATAATATTTTTTGATAATTCATCTCATCTAACCTGCAGCCATTGACATTCATGGTATTTTTTTCCCCTAATATTGCTGTCAAAGGTCTCCTGTTTCCAACATTTTTCAAAATATCTTCTTTTGTGTTCCACAGAAGGAAAAAAAACTAGGTTTGGAACTACGTGAGGGTGAAAAAAAATGTATGGCAAATAAAAATTTTGGGGTGACCTAATTATATACATTTTTAAAATGACTGCATTCAATTATATTTCAATGCTTCATGGAGCATTTTTCATTTAATCTCCAGCAATTATGAAAAATATAATCCATTTTATAGAGACATCAGATTCACTGTAAAATTACGTTACAATCTGAAAATAACCCAAGCAAAAATTGTTATTCTTAAAAACTCGTTCCAAAACAAATGATGTTTTTTGTGTGTGGGTTATGAGAGTATGATTGCAATATTTACCTGCCCTGCTGAAGATGGACTGGCACAGTTCTTTCGGTAACAGGCCAAGATCTGTGCACACTGATTTATCAGGGTATCACGTACATTCTTTGTAGGACCGCTGAGCACACTCCGATATGCTGGAAACACAATATTAACTTTTAAAATGTCCTATATCGTGCCAAACAAGTGAAATTTGTAATAATGTCACGCATATGCTGAAACGGTAGGTGTTGATTATGACATCAAATTATTTTATTAAAAGACAAACTTTTTAAATTATGCAACTAAAAAGAGAAGATGAATATCCTTAAATTAGTAAATAAGATGAAAAGACAACTAAATTAAAACTATATATAATTTTTTATTTTTTATTTATTGGCTGCCCATAGAGAGAAGGTGTTGATCCGATCGTGTGTGGTTTCACGCACCATATTTGACGAAGAAGTTGATGATGGTGTCAGTGTCACAGTTCCTGTACAGGTCCGCCAGCTGAGAGCAGCAGTTGACTGCCATGTTATGGACCCGTAGCCGTCGCTGGCCACTGCAGCTGGTGTACAGAACAGCACACTGAAACGAGAGACACAACGTACAGGACAAAAAGGTGAGCACAGCTTAGATCATTAAATGATGAGGGGACTGAATTCAGTGTAGCTGACACTTCATGTGTGTGTAAGACTAGACACAGACCTGCATGAGAGCTCCAGTCTCCTCGCTGAGCTTGTCGTCATGTCTGAACTCTACAGTGACGGTCTTGTCACAGTCTAGTCCTGCAAGCTCTACATCTGTGGTGTTGCTCATGTAGAAGGAGCCGAAGAAGTCTGTCGCCCGGATCCCTGCCACAGCACCACAGAGAAGTTAAACTCGCACTTTATTCCATTATAAAACAACGGTTCTCTCTTTGAAAGTGGTCTACTACCAAGAAATTATTATACATTTATATAAATGTATATAAATTATGCATGCAAATGTCAACTTTGCCATAAAAAAAAGTTCATCAAAACAGAGAAACCATTTCTACATTTTTTGTGTAAGCAAGTATTTTACAGTACTTTAAAAATGTCTCTGTCAGTGTTTCAAATTATTATATTTGAGTCACACGAGTGTCAATTTCACACCAGTCACATCAGTAATGGAAAAGTGTCACATCCATAAAGCTTCATAAATGCAAAAATGTAAAATAAAAATCAATTTTTGTTCTATAGTGAGCCGACTCTTATCCTTTTGATTAGCATTGTTTCTTTTGGGTTGTGCAGTTTAATTCACAGAGTTTCTACAAAGCATGTTGTTTACTGTGAACTCGCAGACTTTGTCACATCCATAATGCATGATTATTTTCAGTGCCTCCCACAGGTTTGAAATATACTTGCGGTGGTAGCCGCATTGAAACACACCTTTTACCCACAACACATAAATAGTTAAAGGTGCAGAAGTGATTGTCTTCAGAAACATGTTTTGTAGTGCTGGTTGAAAGTCTCTTCACATTCCAATAGTAATGATTAAAGTAAATGATCTAAATGTGTTTATATATTCTGGGTAAGGCATGAAACTATAATATCATAAAATATCATACTATCATAAAATTAAATATTGCCGGGCCGACATCTCCCATAATTCCGATAAGTAGTCCAAACTGTCTGTCAACAAATGTAGATTTGGGCTTCTGCGCATCTCTGTTCATGCATATCCGTCATTTGTGTGTGCATGGCTGCAATCTTGCACAGTATTGACAAATAATTTATTTAAATAAAATATACAGCAAAAGAGAAATAAATGACACAAAAAAATTATAAAATTAATAATTACAAGAATAATGACATAATTCATAATGTCATAATTACAAGAATAAAACATGTAGATTATTTAAATTAGGCAAATGAGTTGATTAACCATTTCTAATGGTGTACAAATATTCTGCAACCAACATAGAAAATTTCATCCTCTCCGAGTGTTTAGTACAGTTTTCTTTACTTTTAGTAAAGTAAAGCTTTAGTAAAGAGTTGTTTAGATTAATTATTGTTAATTAATTTAGATTAATAATTATTAATTATTGTTTTAGATTAATTATTTAATGCCTCCCTCAGCTGCGCGCATAAAATTAACGACATCTTAAAAATCGAAAGCAAAACCAAATCCTAGACATTTTAGTAAATTTAGAAACCCCTGCAAAACACAAAAAGGTGTGTGTCTCTGTGGTTCTGCAGAGCATGTGACTGTCTGCGGGAGTGTTGACAGGTCTCGTGCACACGGAACGAGCAGTATGAAACAGGTAGAGAAGAGAAAATTTTCCACCACTTAATCGCTCGCGGATGTTTGTTTAGATTAGGTGGAGACAAAAAAAAAAATTGTAAAAGGATGATAATAATAATAATAGGGAAAAAATAAAGTGTATCACTAAATATACTTGGGCAGCCGTTAGTATACCTGGGCAGCCCGCCCATGTAAAGCCTATGTGTGGGAAGCACAGAATTTTATCATTTAAAATATGTATGTTTACAGATTGATATTTTTATATTGCCATAACTCTGTGGTTAATTGTTAATATAATGTTTACATATACTTTGTCAATTTATGTTGAGTTTTTACTGTAAATGCCACATCCATAACACTTGAATTGCTCATATATAAAAATGCATAGTCTGAATGTGGCCTTCATGTTTCTTTGTTGCTTCTTGTGTGTGTGTATATTTATTTATATGTACATGTATTTATTATATGCATTTAAACACCCATAAAAAATAAATCACATGCAAAAACTAAATGTGTGTCAATTTACTCAAGTATTCATGTAGCTGTTGTTGTATTGTTTGTCTCATTGTGCCCTGTCATATGCACAAATGAAACAAAAAAAAAAATGCAAAGATGTTCATATTTGAAGAAGACTGTGCTCCTTTAAGGTAAAAATAAAATAAATTACAATTTTCTAAGATAAAGTTCTTGGTCACCAAATTTGAACATTACAATTATTTCTTCAAAAGGTCATTCAAGATAAAGAAAGAACATAAAGCAATACTGCTGAAAATTCTGCTTCATCCCCAAGAAAGGACATTTTAAATGGTCTAAATGGGATCAAAAACAGTAAAGCATTTGCAACTCGGAGGCTGCATCTTTCGAAGGACACATTCAAAGGCCGACTGAGTCACATTGGCATGATGAAGGCTGCCCCAATTTGAAGTCTCCTTCAAACACAGCCTCCAGATGCATCCTTTGATTCCCAAGAAATGAAAGACACAACAGATGGATCCTTCTCAGCCCAGACTATTACAAGATTCATTGCATGCTGGTGACAATGGAACACGGGCCATTACGGTTTAATGGTGTTCTGTTTTAGCTTGATTGAAAATCAGAAGGTAACAAATAAAACTGTTTCATGAACTGACAAATCATGCAAAGGTTTAATAGATATTGCATGTTATTTCATATGTGCATAAATAGCACTAGGTAAACATTTTTAGACAGCATGTGAACCGTTTTGTTTTGAGACATTAATATAAAGGTAGTTTGGCTTTTGCAGGCTTAAAATCCTTTGAAAACCACAGCTAAATCTGATGTTTAATGCAACATGATAAAATATACAGTGCTCGGTATAAACAAAGAGTATAGAATACACAAGAAATGTCACTTGTATAATTTTGAATGAGGTGAAAGTGTAACGGTCAATATGGCAAATGAAGCCCCGCCTACTAGTATAGGAGCCAATCATCGATTGTTATAGACTGGCATTTCTCCAGGGGAAACGCTCAAAAACATGTGTGCTTTTACGACAGTTGGGTGGCCAACAAACACACTGACATCTCAGTGAATACTTGCTTCACAGACATGAGAAATATATCCAAATAAAGCTTGAAATCTGTGCTTTTAAACTAAGTGCACTTGAAAACAAAAGTTTTTTTGTTTTGTAATCCGTTTGAAACGAATGCGAGGTACAGTCCGTCCTGTCAATCGCACATCACATGACAGCAACTACTCAAAGGCCCACAAACTTGTAAAAAAAGAGTCACTTTCATTTCTGAAGGAGATTCACCATCAAGACCAAGTTGTGGATTACTTCTGAAGACCACCGTGATCTGTCGATTATTATTCAGAGGATGATAATGCAAAGAATAGCCATAAATGAGGTTGGTGTTGTGATTTCGTTACTTTCGAGTGTGCATGCGCATTAGCTCAGGTAAACTGACAATATTAAGATTTTGTTTGATTTAAACGTTCAGAAATGAAGCTTATGAGACAGCTGTTGTTTTATTTTATCAGTGGTTTCAAATATGTGATGTAATCGTAAGCTTGGCAAACAGTCTTGGAGTATTTGATGTTTCCCCCATTCAGACAGAATGCCCAAGCATACTGCCCAAGAGGCGAGTGAAATGACTTGCCTTAAAGAGACTTTGGTATAAATGAGTGCACCACATTTTGAAAATGAATATTTTTTATTAATTTCTCAGTGAATATAGGGAACATATTTTGGTATATACAACCAAAAATGTATCAAATAAATTTATTAAGTAAAATACTATTTTAGTCACTAAACATTAAGGAATACAAATAAAAAGAGAATACATTTAAAAATCATGCGAAATATTGCAAAAAATAAATAAAGAGAGAAATAAAGAAATAAAATATCAAAATGTTATATTTTCTATATATGAAATTTGCCCTGCGCGCTCGCGGTTTTTAAAGAAACTTTTTGGTGCGTTAATCTAGTCAATACTATTGTTCAAAGAGGTAATGATTCACACTCATCAAGTAATTGCTTCGTGTTGTTTTTATTTTTACATTCTTCGGGTGACTCAAAAACACAAACGTTTCAGCTCAATGCCTTCCTCAGTGTGTAACACAATCCTCTCCCTCCACCCTTTTTATCCCACAGTCAATCACATTGCGTCATTAGACGACTTCTCCATAATCAAAAAAACAATCTCATTTTCAACATGATAATTTCCTTAGGAGTATAAATCATTACCTCTTTGAACAATAATATTTTCTATATATACAAAATATTTCTACTCATCTACAAATTTGGGCTACTAATTTTTGGACTGTAATCATAAGTGGTTTTGTTAGATTAGCTCCAGTTTTAGCTTTGGTACTGACTATCCTAATGTACATGTCCAAACATAATATTGTAAAGCATCTTGTAAAAAACATTCATTTAAAAGAGAGATTTGTGAGTGTGTACTCCTATATGCTGAGCACTCTACATGTAACAATGTGTATTTACCTGTGCTGGTACGGACCCTCATCACCGCATCAAAGCCCATCTGCTTCTGCACATCTCTCCTCAAGTCATTAAGAAAACGCTCCTGGTCAGATGAAGCCTTAAAAAGGAGAAGAAAAAACAAACAAACAGTGTTAGCATTTTTTTTTTTGGTTTCTTTTTTTTGTTTATCATTTATAGTAATGGTAAATGTGGCACAGTTCTTCTATACCTGGAAGTAGGTGTACTTGTATATGGAGCCACCTGTTGAAGTGGGCACCACCCCTAACGTTGCTACATCAACATACTGGTTGGGAAAAAGGAAAAGGTCCACACAGCAACCCTGCGCAACACAATCCTTGGCTAGGGTGTTGTAAAAACTAACTTGTGGCTGGAACAACGACTGCAAAACAAACAGAGGTCAACTTCAGGAGGTGTTTAATTAAAATGGTCCCTAAAACCAACCCAATAAACACATTAAAAAGCTTCCTGTAGTGATGTTTCCATAATTCTTCATATCTGATAATGCATTTTCAGAGCACAATTATTGGTTCAGGATTGCGTCTTTGAGATACAAACACAATAAGTGTGAGTGCTTTTTAGAGCAAAAGGTCAAGGTACCTTTTCTTTATCAGTGCCTACTAGTTTCTTATCCTCCCTATTCTTCAGTTTGCCTGGAGCCTCAGCAATGGGAAGAGACGAGTGGAAAATAAAGAGCTTTCCAGCACAGTCTGCGGCCTAGATGACAAAGCAGAAACCTAATTGTTACTGAATGATTCTACACACAGTGGACATGAACAAAAACATTTGAGCCATAATAAATAAAAGACTTCTGTATTGAAAAAATATAACTGCATCATTTTGACTAACAATAAGCCAATTAGCATTCACATGACAATGCACTTTCACTATGAACAATGAATCTTGTGCTGATGCAATATGATCAAATACCTTAAGTGCTTCCAGCCCAGCCTGAATGACAGGCCCAAACACAGTCTCAGTTTCCCGTGTGTCTGCAAACATTTCAGGAATCTGATCCAACAAGCTAAGGGGAAAACATATTTTCATAAAAAATTGTGATAGGCCAAAAACAAAAATGCTGAAAATGTGCAAAACACTATTTCTGTTTACCATGAAGCTATGGTTTATAATAGCCAGGCATGTATCAAATTGATCAAAGGATATTAGTTTTACAAAATATTTGTTTCCCATAAAAGCTGTAATTCTGAACTGTATTTTACTAAAAAAAAAATACAGAAAACAGGTATACTACTTTAATTTTAAAAAGTTTAGATATACAGGGTTCATGCACATATTTACTACTAAAATTTCTATGACTTTCAAGTAAATTTTCATGACCCAATGTTTCATGTAATGTCTACGTATGTGTGGTAAATAATAAGAAAAACAATGCATGTTCAAAAGTTATTACAGCATATCATAAAACATGCAACATTTAGTTTAAATTCATCTTTAAATCTATGTAAAATTTATTTAGAAGATGTTCACACAGCACTAATAATGTGAGAGCATGTGTTTGGCCATGGACAGAAAAGAAGTAGACAACTAACTTATATTTAAGTATACAGACATTTGTTCAACTAATTTCCATGACTTTTCCAGGCCTGGAAAATGCCATGTCAAAATTCCCTGACTTTTCCAGGTTTTTCATAACTGTATGAACCCTCTATATCAGTTCAGTTCCTACCCTGATCAAACACACCTGAACCAATTAATTAGGACCTGAACAGCCCTAGATAATTACAGGCAGGTGTGTTTAGTATGGGTTGCAACTGAAATCTGCAGGACGGTCGATCTCCAGGAGCAGGGTTGGTCACCCCTGCTCTATATAATATCTTATACATATAGGTGTGTGTGAGAGGAGTTTAAATGCAAAAAACCTAAGTGCCGTCTGAAATTTTCACAAAAATGTAGCAGTTTTTTAGCCTCCTTTGTTTATGCTGAATATCACTTTAAAGACCATGAAAATTACTTATTCTTTGTCATAAAAGGGAAATTACAATGTCACAATGTTTTAATCAAATAAAAATTAAGAGACAGAGAGAAAAAAAATATTCCATAGCCTACCTCTCAATAACCACTCTGGACTCTGAGACATTGACCAGAAATCCATCCAGTAAGGGCACAAACATGTCAGCCACATCAGACACAACAAGCATCTGTGGCTGAGCGAGGGAGGCCTTCACGTTATAGAAATGAAGTACTTTATTGTAAGTGACAAAGCCAACTCGAACGTTTGATTCCACATCAGGATTCTCTCTGTAGGAACAATAAATAATCAACATCAATGTTGCACAGCATACTTTGATGTACACGCCAAAAACATAGATACCAACATACATTTCGATTGTTTTTCCAAACAGTTTCTCATTTACACTCACCTGGGCAAGTAATCCAACAATGTCTTCAGCTCCTGGCAAACCATTCCCACCATGCCATTTTTTACAGCATTATAGGACACGTCTATTAGGAAAATAAAGGCTGGCGGCTGAGGAAACTTGTTGTTCTGCCAATAAATCATGTTCAAATAAGCAATCCCATACATGTCAGCACCTTATCATTTCCTTAGGATTGTAGTGGTATGACAAAAACACACACTGTACCTTACAGTAGTCCACAGTAGCCATAAACTCATAACTGCCCATCGAGAGCTCCGGTCGTTCATAGCAGTCCACTCTCTTCCCTGTGTGATCCAGATGCTGGAAGTAATGGGGAGGCACTGTGAAAGAAAGAAAGAGGCCCAAAAACCAAAATATTAGATGAATTTCGGATGAATTCAACATGATAATCCTGTTACGGCAGCAAAACCAACCCTCGGTGACACAGCTGCAAAAGCCACACTGGAAACGACGGCCACCTTCGATAAACTGCATGAATGGGCACATGTAGGCCTTACAGCGATTACAGCGGATGGGACCACTTTCTCCGTGATCCACGAGATATGGCGGTGACTGCAGGTCAAAAAGAATGACATGACCTTTACGTTAATTCTTCTGAAATGATTTTAAAGGCAAACGACATTGAGCTTCCAAATATATCATTTTACCTCATCTGGAGGCAGAGTGGCCAGGGGTTTAATGACAGCAGCCAGAGGAACCTGGGACTGTTTGGCCATGTCAGAATTGCAGGGCATGTTGTAGGCTGTACAACGAATGTAGCGTGGACTTGCATTCCCTTCAAAGAGATTAATATTAATAAAAAGCATAATATAATGGATTAAATCAATTTTGTTCTTAAATGCTTTACCTTGGTCTTTCACTTGAAATCTGGTGGTGACAAGAGGTGGAGCTTGACCTCTGACCCCAGTAGTGAAAGGTTGACTTCCCTTGTTTGTTTTATCATCTTCTATAACCTGAATCTGAGGGAACAAACAGCAGCCTATGAAAGAATGGCACACCTTCATTGACGAACAAACACAACACACCCTGACCTTTCACCCGATAAACCTCTTTACACGTATATGGAAATAATCCAGATAGGATCAGTTAGTTCATCGCCACATCTGATCACCTAAACCAGGATTAAAGGAATATTCGGGATTGACGGCACCTGACATATGGCGTCTCCATCAATTTGCTTATAATACAAAACATTGTATAATTAAATTAATGTTATTTTCACATTTTATTCAACTTCATAATATACAGTTGAAGCAGTCCAGAATTATTAGCCACAAATATATATTATTTTCCCAATTTCTGTTTAATGGAAAGACTCTCAACACATTTCTAAACATATTTAGTTTTAATAACTAATTTTTAACTGATTTTTTTTTTGCCATGATGACAGTCCATAATATTTTACCAGATATTTTTTAAGATACTAGTATTCAGCTTAAAGTGACATTAACAGGGCTTAACGTAGTTAATTAGGTTAACTAGGCAAGTTATAGCAATTAGACAAATCACTGATTATTTAATAATAATCATTGATTATTTAATAATATTACGGAAATTAATAATAATATTGAAATTAAAAACTTTATATTAAAAAATAGCCTGAATAAAACAAATAAATATATTATTATATTAATTTTTTATATAATAAAAATTATTATAGGCAATACGGTGAAAAAAAAATCCTGCCTCTTTTAAACATAGTTTGGGAAATATTTGCGGTAAAAAATTATAATAATTAAATAAAACATAAATAAATAAACAAATAAATCACAGGAGGGCTAATAGTTGTGACTCAACTGTATAACAGTAATACCCCAATAATATGTCGATTAAACAAAAACAAAGTTTTGTTGGTTGCAAACGATCCAATTTCCTTCAGGAAACCAAAAGGTCAAGAAATAAAAGCAATATTCCAGCTCGGCCATTAAAACTGTCAATTCTGCAGCTCCGCTTTAGTAATCCCGAATGATAAAAATCTAACTCTAGAATATTCCTTTAAATTTGTTTACATTAGACACTGCCCAACCCGGTATACCAGGGGTGACAAACTCAATTCCTGGAGGGCCGAAGCCCTGCAAAGTTCAGCACCAACCCTGATTCAACACACTCACCTGTAGGATTTAAACAAGCCTGAAGAACTCAATTAGCTTGATCAGGTGTGTATTAATTGGGTTAAAGCTAAACTGTGCAGAGCTGTGGCCCTCTAGGAACTGAGTGTGACACCTATGCATTATACCCCATGTAGGACACTGCCAATCATGCACACACTGTCACTTTATAGCATGCAGGAGAGTAGATAGGAACAGTTTTGGGTGGGTACCAATGATCAGTCTAAATGGTGTAAAACGCCAGAGTCATTTATCCTAAAATTGTTTAAAGAAAATGTGATTTAAAGGGAAGGTTTGGCTAAAAATTTAAAAGGGAAGAGGAGTATTCATGCAATTTCAGCATTCAGGGTTATTTACAATGTTAGAGAGTTGGATTCTCACGCAAATAAACGATTTGCATTTATGAAAGAGTACTTCATCAAAAAAATTTTTTTCGAAAATGGCTTTAGATGATGTCTTTAAGTGTGGAGCTCCTTATATGGCCACTTCTCATGTTAGAGCACGCACACACAATGGAGCTGCTGAAGAACAGCTCCAAAGAAGTGTGTTTTTTTTTTTGTCTGTACACGACAGGTCGTATAAACCGTTAAGCGGAAGCTGTGCCTAAGTTTGCACACAGTTGAAGGAGTAAATCCACCCATGGCACACCTCCAGGCACTCTGCATTCTCTGGAAAGAATTGTAGCTTTCTTTTATAAATACTAAATTAAAAAACTAAAAACTTTTTAGAGAGAAAGAGATGAGAATGAAATCCCCCTTGAACTTCTGTCATCTTTCAACTCAACTCAAATTTAGGTTATTCTTCAAGTATGGCTTAGCTTCCTCTTAAAAAAAAAAAAAAGAAAAAAAAAAAAAAAAAAAGAAAGAACTAATTCTGCAGAAAGTTGAAAGATTCTAATATGTCTTTTACCTCTATATAGTAGGGCTGCACAATATATCACTCACAATAGTAACATCGCAGGATATGCAATGCTGAAAATGAACCATTTGTAACTTTAATAATGATTAATTGTATTAAATTATTTTAACAACAAAGACTTTGAAGTACTATTTCCAATTTGATTGTTGAGTTACTGTTCCTGAATCCTCCTCGGAAAACAATAAAACATTGTGTATTTAATTTGTATCTTTTTATTTATTGTATTTATCTATGCTCGTAGATTGCTTATTCTAAGTTATGCAATCTAAAGTGATGAAATATTTCTAAATAGAGACATTGAAGGCATCTGGTGAAATTGTACTCATATCGCAATATAGATCACAGCAAAATATCGCTTTCGTTATTTTGTGCAGCCCCATTTTATAAAAGAAAAAATTATAACACTTCACATGAATGTGCCTAAAAGAATTTACATTTTCCAGTGAACCATCTCTTTTAAAAACACACGTTAAACAGATGATATAGAGATGTGGCCATCTCAGAAAGGAGGTTATCTGGTCCATATTCTCCTCATTTAGACTGAATCATTGGCATCCCCATGAGTAAGAAACAGAAAAATAGGGATACAGTAAAACAACACAGAACAGCAGAGAGACACGAGGCACTTACTGGACTGGGGATTGCGTCTGGGTCTATTCTATGTCTTGTTTTCTGCACAGGCGGCATGTCAGAGGTATGCTTTACATTTTAACAATTTAGTCAGCAAATTATAAGAGAGGAGAGGGATAGAGAGAGAAGCAAAAACAAAAGAAAAAGAAAGAGAAAGCAGAGAAGATAAACAGAAGTGTAACCACAGTTACAGTTCCTCTGTTTTTATTTCAAGCCTAGAATTACTGATGATTAATCACACTGTTTAGTAGGCAGTACAGGAGACATGTGTGCAGTTATTGCGTGGCGGCACGTGCACAATTTCCAAGCCTTGAAAAATCCATGAATATGGATGTTATGTTTGCTAAAAGCCGCCATAGTGCATGCACATCAGACACAGGAGACTCCAGAGCGAAGCCTCTTAACACAAGCACATCACAGATCTATATACATAAATATCCTTTATTGCTTACTGACACTATACAGTTAAGTGTATGATTGTGTATGGAAGTGCATTAGTACTGAAAATGGTGGATAAATACATTTAAATCAAAACAGTGGGAAGGAATGGTGGAGAGTGATCGTGTTTATGTGTATGCCAGATGTGGAAAGTTCATACCGGGCTTGGGACAGAATCAGGATCGAGTCTCTTTGGGGCAGCTGGTGCTGGGGCAGGTGCAGCAGGTTGTGCTCCATAGTTTGGCTGGCCAGAATATGGTGGTGCTGCATAGCCAGGCTGAGGACCTCTGACTTGCCCGAAAGCACCTGTGAGGGAAATAATATCATAAGCTTTGTTTTCATCCAAAGATGCTAATTAAATATATGTGCAAAACTAAAATATTACATAAAAGACGTGAAAATAAAGCAGCGTTTCCATCCAATGAGTCAAAGCAAACAAAATAGTTACTTTCTGATTAACTGGCGCCTAATATCAAAAGCAAAAACGCAATTTGCTGTGGTAGGAGAAGCTGCATGAAGCTTTTCTTTATTTAATAAACAACCTGTGCCTCAGAAGACGTAACGCTAACTTGCAATGGGCGCATGGTGGCGTTTGAAGGCGTGAGACGCGGAGCACAGACGCTCTTGACAGTTCTGGAAGTAATTAATAATATAAAAACATTAGTACTGTAACAGTTAAGGCATTTTAGAATGACCAAAACAACATTTCAGATGTTTTACAGTGTGCTCAGCTTGCTGGTTTGTTCATTCACAACAATATCACTACTTATCACTTATAAGTAGACCCACACGGAATCTGCGCCCGCAGAATTCCACAGATTTTTAGCCCATGATTGATTCTGTTTATTTACTGGTGTAAATGTGTGTAAATTTATATTTATTCAGTTTTTAAATTAATTTCAGTAATAATATTGACTAATATGAAAATATCTGTATGATTTATTTACAATACAGTTTGTAAAGTAATATTTTCTGTCTTTTAGTAGAGATTTTATACGAGAAACTTGCTTTGTTTACCAAATAAAGTGGATCTAATTGGAACATTAAATAAATGTTAAAAATGTCTTACTTTTTATTTCAAATATTAAGGTTTTAGTTATGATACTCCCAAAATCATTCCGCATAAATCTGCAGAATTTTAACAAAATACTCCGCAGAAATAGCAAAAAATGTCCGCAGATTCCCTACTTATAAAAAAATCACATGACTTCTTTAATGCATTTTTTTAAATGCTGGAATTTGTTCTGTGAAAGTGTTTCCACAGGTACAGGTTTCTTAAACATATTTAAATGTATATTAAAGTGTTTATTAATATTTATTACCTTAATTATTGGATTTAACATTTAAAATGATATATTTCAGTTTCTTTTTAATTTTAGATAATTTTAGGTGTCTTTTAATACATCTAATTGTATTAATCTAAGAATATTTATTTCAGTTTTAGTTTTTATAATGCAAGTACTTCAAATACAATAAAGAATTATGTTGCTTACCATTTTGCTGAGGGGGATATCCCTGCATTCCCTGCTGTGGTGGTGGCCCTGACAGGGAAGCATTAATAGGGCCAGGTGGCATACCAGGTTGTGAAGGGGGTACATGATTAACTTGTGCCATTGAAGGGCCTTGCAATGCCATTGGAGGCCCTTGCGATGCCCCTGGTGGCCCATGCGATGCCATTGGAGGCCCTTGTGATGCCATAGGAGGGCCCTGCATTCCAGCAAGGGGAGGCCTTGGTGGAGCACCGACTTGTGGTGGAAACCCAGTAGCAGTTGGTGGGGGACCTGAGTGGTAAGGTGAGGGCTGGGAAACTTGTGGTTGGGGTGGCATGGGTCCCGGGAGCTGAGAATGAGTAGAGGTGGGTGGTGGACCTCCAGGGAACACGCCGGGCTGGGAAGTGGGAAGAGGAGCTCTTTGAAATGAGGGCTGTGCTGGAGGAAGTGGGCCTCCGTATGACTGGGTGGGACCTGGAGGAGGAGCTGTGGAAAAAGAAGGCTGAGGGACAGCTGTAGCTTGAGGGAAAGACTGTTGAGAAACAGATGGTGGAGCTTGGGGCTGAGTAGGGCCAGCGGAGGAGAACGCAGGGACAGCATTTGGAAAAGGCTGCTGAGCAGGAGGTGGAGCTCCATAGTAGGGCTGAGGGGGAGCCTGAGCCACAGCTTCAGTTGGTAGAGGCTGTGATGGAGCAGAGGAGGTGGGTGGAAAAGTTGGAGGAGCTGAAGGTGTGTAGGCATCAGAGATTGGAGCCTGAGCCATGGAGGGAGGGGCTAGAATAAAAATAAATAGCTTATTACAGAAATGCATTACAGCAAAATTATTATTGTTAGCATATATTATTATTATTATTTTCAAAATAGTCTTTTACCATAGCCTGGACCTGCAGGGGAGGGTGCAGTGGAGCCAACCTGCATGCTGGCCATCTGATTGGTCATCTGCTGCATGCCGATAGGTTGAGATCCAAACTGCTGGCCATATGGGGGCTGAGGACCAGACAGACTCACTGCACTTGTGTACGGTTGAGACCCTGGAGGCCTATACAAACAATAAAAATAAAAAATAAAATAAGGCACAGAAAACAATCAATTCTATACCTCATTTTGGATATAGTAAAAATAAGAGATTAATTTTTTCTCATTTATGCAGCATCAGCCACAACTTAGGCTAAATAAGCAGAACATAGGCTAAATATAATAAGAATATATATTAATATAGAAAATAAGAAGGTATAACTTTACTGACCTCTGTGGTGGAGCTACCATTGGAGGTGGTCCATTTTGAGTCTCTCCTTGGCCAAACTGCGTATAACTCTGGGCACCTGAGACAGGTGGTGCCCCTGAGGTGGGGGGTCCTCTCATGCCTTCATGATAACAGGCAATAGGCAAATAAATACATCTTCCAGCAACACTTTTAAATTTCAACTTTTAAGAACATCTTTGAGAAACAAAGGTATTTTATGTAACTAAATAACCTAGCTGTAAAAAAAATGTGGGACCTACACTAAATGGCAGGGGATTTTTAAAGTTTGTTTGAGCATGTTTGCCTATATTATGATGGATGAATACACACATGATAGTAAGCAAAGTTGAAAAGACAGGGGTCAGGATCAGAAAAGTTCCCCAAACCAGAACACCTAAAGCTTAACCACGCAACATGTCAGATAACTTCCCACAAGACTAAGCTTCGACTATGTATCGCATACAAAAACATTCTTGTCTAAATGATGCGATTTTGTCATTTTTCCTTTAAATAGTTCTTGTGTAATACATTTGTTCCAACATTACATTAAGAACACTCAAATTACATAAATCACAGCTCACATCTAATGTGAAAAAAAACCTACTTTATATTCTTGGACTTTTCTTTCTTTAGTAAACAGCTTGTACAGCTACATCTTATTTTAATTGCCCACATGTCTCATGCCAACAAAAGCCAGGTAATCATACAGATGAATCTAAACCATATATTATGCTGAACAGGTACTGGCTTATAACATTATATAAATTATTTAAATGGTAAAAAAAAAAATGTCTAAAATGTAGAGGACAACAGAGAGGCACCAACAAAACATCCTCCAGGTCATCTTTGATTTGCTTTAAACATTTTTTTAAAGACAACAAATTGTTTAAATTTATTACTGAAACATTCGTCACTACAAAAACTATAACAACAATTTTAAAATAATTCAAGCCACTTCTGGATATTAAAAGAAGTTTAGGCCCTCTGTGGCATCAAGAAATGTCTTCATTCACATGTACAGGACAGTATGCTCACTCAATGAACATGAATATTACACTATTTTCCAATTATAATCCACTGAGATTATATTTAAGAAAGAACGTGGTGAGAAAAAGTACAAAAATTAATGAAGAATCGTAGGGAACAGAAAAGAGGAAACGCTGTTAAGCAGAGTTAAACCAGTTACCTAAGTCAAGAGGAGAGGAGGAGGACAGGTCAGAGACTAAGTTTGTTGTGAGAGTCTTAGAGGGAAAGCTTGCATAAGGAGAATATCCTGCAATACAAGAAACAGAGCAGTGAAAATGGGAATGAAATGTGAAACAGGAGATGATTGGTAAAAAGAGGAGATTGGAAAGAAACTGACTGTTGTTTTTCTATTTTTTTCTCTAATAAAGTGATAAGTCCTATTAAATGATAATAACCCATCATAAATGTGTATCCCGAACCAGTCGCAATCATTGTGTACCCCTCTTACCTTGCGGTGGACTTTGTTGGTAGGCAGAGCCCGGGCCGTTATATGGTGCATACTGAGCCGGATATCCCGATGGCACATGACCACCCCCATGCACATGACCACCCCCATATCCAGGCTGGGGGTAGCCCTGATACCCTGGCTGAGGCTGCCCATAAGGAGAGGCCATGTGAGGTTGCTGGTTGACATTCATTCTCAGTTCATCCCTAATCTGAAGAAAAGAGGGGAAAAGGATAAGGAGAAAGTGAGTGAGTGAGTGAGTAAATCTATATTTATGAGGTATGCCTATAAGAAGTGCTTAAGACGTCTTGTTAGTCTCTCTGGTGCTTTCAGGGGTCTAAAGCCATGTGCCGCTGGACTGCTGGCACAGCAAAATTCACAACTAATCATTTTAGCTCAGACCAGTGCAGCAAGTGTTGACATAAATGAGAAATTTTGCCAGAAAAGCTATTTCGCACTTCAAGCCGGAAAAGCTTTGAGGTTTTAAAAAGTGAACAACATAAAGAAGTTGATGAGTAAACAAATAACAGGAGCATTTCACAAGAACTTTAAGCACAAGAATTGATATGATTTGTTTTGGTGCCACAACCCATTTTAGCACAAACTGTACAGTGCAAAAGGAGAAAAGTATATGTGATTTATTGAGTACTCCAGAGGAGTTACTGTGGTATATTTACATCTTTTTTTGTCATATTGAACTTTCAACCCACAAGTAAAACATGAAGCAGTTAAAGTAAATATTCGCAACTCCCATAATGTGGTGTTTCTTCAGATTATTTATTCATTCATTATTTCATTTTCCTTTGGCTTAGTCCCTTATTTATCAGGAGTTGCCATAGCGGAATGAACCGCTGACTATTCCGGAATACGTTTTATGCAGCAGCTGCCTTTCCAGCTGCAACCCAGTACTGGCAAAATTAGTTCATTTATCCAAAGGGTATTTGATAATATTGACTAAAAACCTGTACTGCAAATCAGAATAGAGCCGTATATCATTGAACAAGCCCATTTAATGAGATTTCACCCGTACATCCACAGGTGGACGATGATAAATAAAGATAAAAATGGAGATCAGTCAAAGCTCATTACAGTTTAAACCTCATTATGCATTCACACCAGAAGCACTATTCGTGTGTAAATAGACAAGTGAACATTGAGTTTACTGGCTTCATTCGCATGTCAAATTCGCTTCACAACAGATGCCGATTTGCATCATGGGCACGGCTTCTCTCTGCCTGATGACTCTAGCTTTGTTGCTAAATGGCTTGCATGGATTTTACTGAGAAAGTAGCTGTGCTTTATGTGCTTTAGGAGGGCTGATAAAACACATAGATTCATTTGGTGTCGTGTCTAAGTGCACTAGATCGTTTCACAGGTGCATCCAGCTCTGTGAGTTCATAAACTCCTCTAGAAATTGTACCTGGATGATGGAAGCTTTCAGCGGTGCTTCATACTGAGCCGATGCCAGTTTGATGAGCTGTTGTCCATTGTCGGCAAGAGGATTTCCCCTTATGACACCAACAACAGGCACTACATCATAATCAGATCCCTACAAGAGCAAGCTCCTGATTGGTTAATACGGTGAGAATGAGCGCTAAAGTTCAGATTTTCCAACTCAAGCAATTTGTGCATCAAACTCACAAAACGCTCAACTCGTGCCACTTCATTCGTGCAAATCATGTCATTCAAGCCACAGAATCTCTATTAGTATCTTTGCATTGACTTAACCTGTAAATCACTCTTGCTTGACGCTTTATCTGGTGTGAACTCACCATAACACACAAGTCCTACTGAATGAATAAACAAATGAAAAATATGTGAATAGAAACTACAATTTTGATCCTGTTTGCTTGCAATCAATGTTTTTTTGTATAAATGCAACAAAGTATGAATTTTGTGCACCATAATGATTCATGTGTTCAATGAGAAGAGACAAGCTCAAAACATCACAGACATCATCCTCTCGTGACTGATCACTGAAATCACTTTAACAGCAGGTGTATACAGAACCAAAGTTTGTAGCAAATCATGGAGGTCCACATGGAGGCTGAGGTGATGTTCATGAAACTACATCACTAACTATCTGCTTGTTAAGTGTGATGTCACCTGAAGCAGCTTACAAGTCCAAGCGCTATATCAAACTGTATGGGGAGCCTCATCAAATGGTAATAATAAACGTTTAAAAGGCGCTGTGATACTTTCGAAAATCACGATCGCAATATAAATATCCATGCCTAAAATCTGATGGCCAAAAAGTGATAAATTTTTTAAGAAACTGTTAAAATATTGGTTTTTATGATGCAGCAACTGTAAAGACTGTTGTGTACACTATGATTTTATATAAAATTCACTTTAATGTGTGATATGACTAAAAACCATAAACGAATATTTTCTAAATTTAAATGAATAGTGGCTTGGACACAGAACACAACAAGTGGTTGGTATTGTGCAAAAAGGTGGTATTGTACACAAAAAGTCTACTAATATGATTTGGCCATTGGTTGGCATTAATACAGCTGGTGTTTGCCTGATAAGTACAAGCACACCTCCCAAGACAAAGATAATTACTTTTTGAGGAAAAATTGGCCTTTAAAATCCTAAAATGAGTGTCAAGTAGCATGTACAAAAATGCATAGTATTAAACAAACAGGTTCTATACTAATTCCACATAAATTTTAATAAATTCTTGAAAAACAGAATGCATTTAGCATTGATATGGGCTTAAATCTTTAGCACAATTGATAATGACGCTCAAACTTAACCTATATTCAAAGCAAGCACACCCTAATAACACAACAAACGTCTGATGTCAATGCATTGCAGTCCACACCCACACCAAACACCTGAGGCTCTTCAACTCACTTGTTCACGTCCACAATCAAACAGTTTACTATAGTAACTCCTGAAGCTGCTTAGATAATGCTGTTTTAATAGTGTCTCCCCATATCAATTTCACAAACATCAATGAAACATCATCCAGAATGGACTCAAATGACACAAATACTGCCAGCACATTTGCTTTCTCACAGCAGGAATTACGACGACAACAAAATACATGAGGATTTAAGAATAGCGCGAGCTATATTTAGAATTTAAAACATGAGTTGTAAAAATAATAGTCCTCAGGTTTGTAGCAAGCCATAGCCAAGAAGCTAGAGCACAACATAGCCTTGAATAATGTTGAATAATTCAAGGCAATGGATACCGTAATAGTATACAGTGTGTGTCTCCCATGTGTGAAGACTTTCAGAGATAAACACGCTCATTTTTCATTTTCCATTTATCTGTTAGAAATAAATTGACAGACCTACTTCATGACCTGAATATACTCTAGAGGAATGAAAGTCGCATACAACATGGGTGATAAATTGACAATAAAGCAAAAGTAGCAGACTTGGAGATGAAAGTATGAGATTCTAACTCGAGCAGCAAGTCTCTAGACCCATGCAACTGGTTTCATGGCCTAGAGCGTGAAGACAACATAATAGCTAGCTTTATTTTTAATAGTTTGTGAGCCTAAAATCTTTTAAAAATATATTTTAACATAATATGAAAAACATCATTTGAAACGTATAACATCACTATCTCAAAATGTATATTAATAAAAGAACACAATGAACTATATTTCTAACATTACAAACTTTTAAAATTCATCTTCATACCAGTATGGATAACTATAATTCACTTTATTATTAATAATAATAATAATAATAATAGTAAGTACAATTTTAAAAAATGAATGTTTCAAATAACTCATACACTATAATACAAAAATAACAAAACAATGTACTTTCTAATAACAATTGAAAAAAAAATTATCATTAAACTGTCTGTCATGTCATTCCTTTGCATCTCAGTTAATTGTTTCTTGATTTAAAATATCTATTAGGGTTGCACAATATTGGTAAAACCTGTCACTATGATATCTTGTTTTGCCACGATATATATTGCAATAGGAAAAAAAATTCACCATACTTACAAAAAAAGATTTAATTTAGGCTGACTGGGATGATCAAGTCTTTTTCTATGCATTGCATCCACATAAAATATAATTAATTAATTATTATTTTTTTTAAATAAATGAGTAAAAATAAAATCAGAAAAATTTATAAATAAATAAACAGTGTTTTTTGGATTTCAGAGGAGTCAAACAGACATGAAGTAAAGAAATGTACCAATTGAAAGTAAAATAACATGGTCATTATTGTATAAATAATTTTACAATAATGATATTTAATAATATCTTTATCTGCTAATCTTTAATAAATAATCAAGTCCTGTGATGTGATTGCAGATACACACACACTGCGATATCGATGCTCAAATGATATAATTGTTCAGCCCTAATATTTCTAATGGAAAAATTTAAATACTGAGACATAAAGATGTTCATTTTTATTACAACGCATGCAACATTACATGCCATGGCTGTTTTTTTTAAGGGAAATTAACATTTATTATTGTTTTATTACTTTAAAACTGAAATATAAATGTGTCACATGGGGATGTGATCTAAGAAAAAGAAAACAACGCAGATACCAGAAGTTATCCATTAATTTACTATAAGAAACATATGGTAATACTGTTTTAAGGGATATTCAGACAGAGATATCTTACATAGTAGTTAATTTATCCGTGTTCTTTTGAATAGAAAAATTAAAGATACAATAATAGTATTTCCCTGTGAAAAGTCTTACGTATTTGAAAACCAGCTGCTTTCATGTTTTTACTTTTATTGTATACAAATAAGTAAAAAATAAAGAGTAAACGTTAATATTCGCTTATTACACCAAGGAAATTCATATTTTAAAGAATGAGCCAAGCAAAAACTCACTAATCTAAAGTTGAAATGTCAAACAAGTTTGTTTCGAACATGAAACCATAACACACAACTCAAACCAATGCATTACAGCACCAACCCGTGCCATTACAAAGTTAATAACACATTATTATCTAAACGATTACGTTACATAACACTAGCTACGGTTAAAGAAATGACTTCATTCTTAAAATCACTAAACGGCGTATAAGGACATTAAATCCACTCACTCTTTCACCTCTTGCTAAAGCTAATATGGGATGTTTACAAATCCCGGTTATTAAAAGTGAACCAAAAAACGACTCGTTACATTTGTCAACGTGTATCTTACTTTTATAACGACTTACATTGTATAAACTGCAGTAAATTGTGCCACTGTGGTGTATTAAATGCAGACAGAAGTCACAAATGACTCGACGCTGCGGCTCGCGCTGAATATGCTAAAGCTAAGCTAGCAGTGACAGGAAAATAAACCACCAAACTAGAGAAGAAATGCCCAGCGCCATCTGACAGCTCACCTCACAAACAGCTCGATTGGTTAACGAACAAGTCGTCAGGACTCCGTTCCGGTTCGAAACGCCGGTAAACGCGGTTGGGCTGCCGTTCTTTCACGGAAAGAGAGCAGCGAGACGGACGTTTAATCCCTTCCTCACGCGCACCGGAAGAACTGAAACTGTGTGCCACGTCCACATCCGGTCATGATGAAGCGGTCGATGCTGCAGAAGATTTAACTTTCACTTTTTGACAAATGATATGAAACGTGACCTGAAGAGAACTGCTCAGTGAACTAGTCTATAAAGAAGAGCAGGCTTTAGAAGATGTGCTGCACACTGTTATTTTGTCCTAGACAGTAAACCAACATGACAGCCAGTTAGCAGGCTTTTGAAGTCTGGATATACAATAATGACAATATGAAAACCTCAACAATATTAATAATAAATAATGTACTAATACTGGATATAACAACAATATAAATAAATAAATAAATAAATAATTAAATAACTGGCCATTTAATCAGAAGATTATTATAATATCATAATAAATTATTATTATTATTAATAATAATAATAATAATAATAATAATAATAATTATTATTATTATAACAATAATGATAATAATAAATAGCCATAAAGAAATCACTTGTGTTCTCCACATACCTATTACTGAAGATTAGTATTATATAACAAATTATTATTATTATTATTATTATTATTAATATTATTATATTTTAATAATGATGATGATGATGATAACAATGATAATTATAAATAGCCATAAAGGAATCATTTGTGTTCTCCACATATCTATTACTAAAGATTATTATTGTTATTATTATTGACGTTGTTATTATTATTAATATATAATCATCATAATATAATAATATATTATTATTATTATTATCATCATCATCATCATTAAAATACAATAATAGTAAAAAAAATAATAATAACAACAGTAATGAATAAATAGCAATAAAATAATCACTTGTGTACTCCACATACCTATTACTGAAGATAATTATTATTAATATATTAATAATAGCACTAATATTAATAATAATAATAATAACAATAATAATAATTAATTAATGGCAATAAAATAATAACTTGTGTTTTCCACATACCTATTACTGGAGATATTATTTATAATATATTAATATTATTAATAATAAGTACATTAATAATAAATAATAAATGGCAATAAAATAATCACTTGTGTTTTCCACATACCTATTACTGGAGATTATTATTAATAATATTTTATCATTATTATTATTAATAATAATAATAATAATAATAATAATAATAATAATGACATTAATAATAAATAATACATAGCAATAAAATAATCACTTGTGTTTTCCACATACCTATTACTGGAGATTATTATTAATAATATTTTATTATTATTATTATTAATAATAATAATGACATTAATATTAAATAATAAATGGCAATAAAAAAAATCACTTGTGTTTTCCACATTCCTATTACAGAAGATTATTATTATATTATATATTATTACTATATTTTAAGAAACCACTTGCATTCTCCACATACTTATTTCAGAAGATTATTATTAATATATTATGTTTTATGGTTATCATTATATTTTTAATAATAATAACAACAAGAACAACAACGACGATGATGATACATTTATATAAACACCCCTTACATACTACAAGTAATTTCTCCGTGGCTTTTATTTTGAAGTACGTATCTTCCGGTAGGCTGGGTGGCTGTTTTCTTCTCCACACCTCAGACTTTAGTGTTTCTGTTATGGACTGACAGCATCGAGGCCTGTGGATTTAACATTTTCTGAATTTCAGAAACACCACCCCTGTCTGGACAGATAGTGGCGGGGATGCGGCATCGACATGGGAAATCTTTTCGGGAAAAAGAAAGCAACTCGGGTGACCGAGCAAGACAGAGCTGTGCTGGTGTGTTTGACAACTGCTAACTGGCTAATAATCATTATGATTAGAGAACTTATATATCTAAATATACGTGTTATTTATTATCTCAATATATTTATATATTTATATAACTCCGGGAATGCACTTAAAGGATCGTTACTCTTCATCTGCGTCTCATTTTTTAATCATATTAAATGTTTCTCTTATGTTTGTGTGTGTGTGAGCAGCAACTGAAACAGCAGAGAGATAAACTGAAGCAGTATCAGAAGAAGATCTCGCTTCAGATGGAGAAGGAGCGACAGCTGGCCAAACAGTTACTGAAAGATGGAAAGAAAGAGTGAGTACAGTGGTGTCTGACTACTTGTTACTCGTAGAACTAGAAGGTCAAGCTTTCCATAAAAACTACCTTCTGATGTTTTGTGTGTACAGTAAAGCACTCCTACTCCTGAAGAAGAAGCGCTACCAGGATCAGTTATTGGAAAAGACAGAAAATCAAATCAGCAACCTGGAGCGAATGGTAAATAAAACATTTTATGCTGAGGACATATGCATTTATTGTATTTATTATTTATTTAATTATTATTTTTTTTACAGGTACAAGATATTGAATTTGCACAAATTGAGATGAAAGTTATCGAAGGATTGAAAGTTGGCAATGATTGCCTGAAGAAAATGCACGAGGTACGTAATGAGAAATGAATATTAGTCTTAATCACATTTAGTCCAATGTAATGGTGAATTTAACTTCACTTACCCTTTTTTGGGGATTTTTGTAACCAGGTGCTGTCCATAGAGGAAGTTGAGAGAATAATGGATGAAACAAATGATGCCATTGAGTATCAAAAGGTAGACTTTACTTCTGACACTCTGAAAATGTCAAAGGACACTTTATATACACTGACTGAAGTCCAATGGGAAAAATATGTCTGTTTTACTTTTTTTCTTTACAAATTATCTTGTCAACATAATTTGAGTAAAAAGCTGAATTACAAAATTAATGGTTGGTTGAAAGAGCTCACATGATCTATGACAAACTATTTCTTTATTTATAAATTGCATAGTAATGTTTTTGTTTGTTAATTAGACAATTCAATGCAAATTTAATTTAAATAATTAAAGGCTTAAAATCCTTTGAAAATAATAATTGAAATGTAACTTTCTTCTAGTCCTGTCAAGCTCTAAAAAATGTTGTGTAGAAATTGATTAAATTAACATAATTAAAAAATATTTTACCCAACTGCCATGACAATCTAGAAATGTCTCATTTATTGGTAAAATAACTGTAAAATAAACTTATCTTTTATATTTTAAAAACATTTGTAAAAATAAAACTTAAATATAAATGAGTTGTTTCATTGTCGTTTGTTTTAACACATGCATGTATGCACATAAAAAAATAAAAGATAATGTGATTAAGCTAGATAAGTACAAGATTCTTTATTAGCCCTTAGAGTCTTGCAGGTGGAGAATCTGATCTTGAAGAACTGACAGGCAGCTGCATCCATCTCAAACACACACCGCGTCTCTTTGCATTGCACTTTCGGTCTCTGTGAGTGATCTTGAAGTGTTTGCTTTTAAAAATCTCATTTCCCATTGTCTCTGTGTGTGTGCGCAGCAAATTGATGAGATGCTGGCAGGATCTCTAACCCAGGAGGATGAGGAGGCTGTGCTTGCAGAGCTGGAGGCCATCACTCAGGTCTGGCAGCAACACACTCCAACAGCCCTTCATTCTGATGTTGTGTTTCCTTTTGTGTTTTACACATCCTGTGTGTGTGTGTCTGTGTGTTCAGGGAGATGCTGACCTTGAACTTCCTGAGGTGCCTGGAGAAGAGCTACCAGAGGTTCCAGAGCAAGAGCCAGGTCTGTGTTTTCTCCATTTCTGCATAAAAATACTAAGCATGCATTAGAATTGCCAGAATCATTGATGTTTGTTTGTTTGAGTTTTTAAGTGGCTCAGTTCAAAACTGCAGTTGAAATTCCATGTGCATTTTAGTTTAGAGATCAAGCACTAAAAGTGGTCAAGAACACAATACTCAAGCATTGTTTGTACATCTCTCTCTCCACACAAGTGTTGAGTTCTCTTTCATGTTCTTGCACTTCAGTGGATACGTGTCTAATATCATCCAAACCAGTTATACCTCTCACGTGAATCTTAGTTTTTGAGACCACACTTACAAATGGAATGTGTCTCTTGACCACAAACCAGTCATTTAATGTAATTGTAATTTCATGTAATTTTTTTTTATATCAAAAATTGAGAATTATATGAAATCACAAGAAAGCTGAATAAGACTTTAGTTTATGTTTACTTTATTAGGATAGGACAATATTTGGCGGAGATGGAACCATTTGAAAATCTGGAATCTGAGGGTTCAAATAAAAAAATTAAAATTAAAATGAAGAAAAATTAGCTTTATATATATATATATATATATATATATATATATATATATACACACACACATACACACAGTTGGAAATTTGCAGAACATATTCATGAAACATGATCTTTACTTAATAATATAACTATTTGCATGAAAAGGAATGGTACAAAGTCAATAATTTTGACCAATACATTATCATATGCATATTATATATAGTTTGCCACAATAGGTTAAGTTTTAAATAATTATTATATATATATTTTTAATGCACTGAGAAATATATTACTTGTGGGATGTCGTGACCGATAAGGACTGTAAACACAATACCAGTCTTTAAAGTCTAAAGTGAAAGTAAACAGTTGAGGAAGAAATTTATTAGTGATGGTCTTGAACAAAAAAAAAAAATGTATCAGATTTCCTGAAAAATGTTCAGGACTGTTTTCATAGGCACATTTGTTAAAGATTGTAATTTGCTTATTTGTTTACATGTCTTCAATAATGTTTTAACTTTGTATAAGTTAGGTTAGTTCTTCTTTTCTCCAACACTAAAATTTAAATAAAAATTGTAAATGCATTATAATGCTACATCCATGGCATCATTTATGAGAACGATACATGTTTAATGGTACATTAGTGAATCTTCACTAGTAAAAAATCGTATCAGTAGCTGGGTTATTGCGCATTTTGTAGTGTCACACGAGAAACTCAAAACAATGTGACGGAAACACCTAATTTAAAAAAAAAAAAAAAAAAAAAAAAAAACTTGAACACTTAGAGCATTTACTGAATAAACTGTGATATAGCTAACATTAGAACCACAGGACTCCATTATGCTTGATTTGTTTACTTTTGGCTACTAGGTTACCAATACTACAGTCAGCTGCTCCAACAACCCGATACAAAACAAACCTAATTAGCTTTTTTAATAATTTTTTTGCAAAACCTGAAATTAAAATTACAAATTAAATTAAAATTAAATTAAAATTAAAACCCTTCTATTGAGCCATGCTTGAGTTTTCACTCTGGCAAATGTGCATAGATGTGCATAAATACTGTCATTTGAATTCATGCTGTTGCCATTTTTCCCTGCGGCATTAAAAATAGTATCAGTATTTTTAAAGGCACTGTAAATAGAAAATAATTCCAGTGCATGACTACACTACTACTCACACATCATGCAGATGCTTAACGAAAACATTGTATGTTTCAGTGCGGGAGAAGGAGAGGGTGAAAAAGAAGCCAGAGCGTGAGATGGTGGCAGTGTAAATAAAGATCTGTCCTCCTGCCATCTGTCGTACCTCCACGTCTGCTCTCGAGCCGTTCCACTGGACCCCAAGGGCTCATCCCAAACAAAACCCCTCATACAGTACTTGTTGAAGACCCTACATCCATGCCATTTTTTAAAACTTGTACATACACAGCATACTGTATGCCATTTAGTTTAGTAATACGATCATTTTGAAGAATACGCTCTTAACAGTGCCTGGTCTTTCTAATCACCCTACAGTTTCGTCTGATCTTGTAGTTATACATCGAAGGCGTATCATTCTAATGCATGCATCACTTTTATTATAACAGTCTGTTTAAATGATGATTTGTCACAGAACACAAAACTGAAGCATCTCCATTATGGGCGTAAATTTGTACAAACTTTGTAGCGTGCTGTAAAATGATATTAAAAGCTACAACGATGATAAGCCTGGTTTAAAGGTGATTTAAGCAGGTTTAAGACAGCAGCCATGTCGATTTGAAGTTTACAAAACCCTACTGTATATACATATACACCTCTTATTGAGAGGGAAATACAGTTCTGTTTATAATCATCATATGCTGCACACACACATACACAGTTTTTATGAAGTCTGTATACATAAGAGACAAGGATAGAATCTATCCTAAACTAGTGGCACTGGAATTTCACATTGTTTTATGTCTTATTTTGGATTTGTAACTAACACAATTCATTTTAATTCATTTTAATTTCCCCATGTCAGCTTTCCCAGTCGTGTACTTTTAAGTCAGTGTTCAGTATATTACTTTATGGTCTGTCTTTCTAGTTTTGTTTTGTAAATCTTCAACAATAAATTTGATGTAATCTTTTTTTAATCATTTTGACTGCAGGATAGAGAAGTATTATTAGCAGCCACTAGGGAGCAGTGTAATGCAGGCTGTGTTGTGTACAGGAATCTTCTGCATTCTGTTTTTACTGCAGGTCATTTTTCCCCCTCTCTCACTAAATGGACTGATGTCTCAAAGAAATAAAAATACACGTCATATACCGTTCAAATGTATAGGGTCAGTAAAATTAGGATTTTTATTTAGCATGGACACTCGATTAGTGAAGTTCTACTGTAGAGATGTCATTTGGCTTTTCGTTTTAACAGATTCCACTTGAGATACAAGCACTGTAATTATCTTCACATATCAGCAAATGCAAGATATACTCTTTTGATTGACATCATCTTTGTCTATTAATTAAAAAACAAAAAGCGTGAAAAGATGTACAGTCATAAAGCTATAATTAACCACTCTACTGTAAACCCTGTGGGCTACATCAAGCAATAGTTTTCAAAAAAGGGGCTTCAGCATACTTCCAAAAATCAATCAATCCAAAAATGCTGTTTTAATTTGTTTTGCAAGGGGATTTTTAAATCTGAAAAAAGTAATAACTAAATAATAAAGTAATAAAAAAAATCTGAAAATCAATATTTGAGTGTAAAAAAATTTAGAAGTAATATTAATGATTATTTAAAATATTGAAGTACATGTAAAAATATAATTTGATATTTTTTTTTTATTTTTTTTTCTTATTTCCACATTTGGAAAAATGTAAAAATTCTTTCTCAGCTGGAATGCTTAAAAATGATTAAAAAAAAAGTCAAAGGTTTTTACAATGTTACTATTATTAATGTGAACTTTCTTTTAATTGAAGCAACCTAAAACACTGATGGTATTATTAAGCATTTGTCAATAAGACTAATATTTATTGATCAGCAAAACAACCCAAATTATTTTTGACATTGCTTTTTGATGGATTTCTGGTATGGCATATAGCTGAATTTTTCATCCAAGGAATAAATTACATTGAGGAATAATTACAAAGAACAGATATTTTAACTTACTCTATCTCTAAACTCTGAATGCTGTCTTTACCTGCATTTAAAAAATCTTACCAGACCTCATCTATTTAAACAATACTTTCCTCTATGATCAATTTTACCTGAATATTTTCCCATCTACAGTAGATGCATGTACCGTCAGAGGTAACTGGTTACAGCTTACATTGTAAAGTTAAAGTGTGCAGATTGTCATGAGTACTGGTCATAAGCATTGTTCGAAAGGCACAGACCTAAAAAACCAAATACCTGCATAGCTTAGTTGGAAGTCCATTGTTTGGCACAGGCGGCTGGAGGTGTGTGGGGCTGCTCTTATCTCGCCTGACACAAAGCACTATGGGAGTGGGCGACTGCCCTACGAGTCTGAATGGCTCCACCAGAGCTCAATGTGAAGCGGTTTCATACTGTTACATTGTGAAACTTTGATCAATGAATTTGCATTAAAGACAGAAAATGAGCTTCCCAGAAACAATAAAGCTGAAGATAACCTGAGTTAGGACTCTAAATATGTTAAGAAGCTTAATTACATTTTGCTGTCTTTCATCCAGTTGAGAAACAATCTTCTCTCAAAGGGATAGTTCACTCAAAAATGAAAATGTACTCACTATTTACGAACACTCAGGTGATTTCAATACTCTCTTTCTTTCATTAAACACAATAAAAGAGATTTTAAAAAAATTAAATAAAAATTAAACCTGTAATCATTGACTTCCATAGTATTTGTTTTCCTACAATGGAAGTCAATGGTTACAGGTTTCTATCATTCTTCAAAATATATTATTTTGTGTAAAACAGAGTAAAGGTTTGAAACGAGTAATCAACAATTAAATTTTCCCACAGGTGAACTATCCCCTTAATCAGATCTGTTGAAAAATGATGCTGTTGGTGTATGTATTGATCGCAGTTTTGCTTTGTTGCTTTTTATTTACCCTTCACGCTGGGTCTCGACAGATCCAGCAGATAAGACTTCCACCGTGACACGAAATCAATCGATGTGGCCTCCAGGCGGAAGCATCTCCAATGTTATATGCATTTCCCAGGAACCTCCATGAGTGCTGTATGTGCAGCTGGCTGAAAAAGAGATAAAAGAAAGGAAACTGTCCATTGTATCAGGCTGGATTTCTTGACCTTTGCAATCAAGCAACGCACACACACAATTAAATGCAGTTTACTTTGTTGCTTGACCTTTAGAACAGGGAAACACTAGAGCAGGGGAGCTCAATCCTGCTCTTCAGGATCTACCGTCCTGCAGAGATGAGCTACGATTGCAATCTAGCTAATCAAGGAGTCTTGGAGTTCATTTGAAAATGACATGCAGCTGTGCTAAAACTAAAATTGACTGCTTTTCTCATCAGAACACGCAGCTGTAAAAGATGTTGCCACCAGATTACCAGCTTGTTTTGAGGATAAACATAACACTGAAACATTACAGCATACACTAAAAAATATCTGAATTAGCTTCCGTTTTTGTGATTCACAAGTGTTTTCTATTATTCTTTACAGCTCTGAATTACATTATGGGATGTTGATCTTTGCTCTGTTGCTTTTAATGTTGAAAATTCAACTCAGTTGACAGTTTAAGTGACTTTTATTTACATTTTATTAGTTTGAAATAATGTATAAGAAATAATTTAGAGAGAAATAAGTTTGTAAAATAACAGAAAATGTACTGGCAGTTTATTACAAGGTTTTAGTAGCGTAATATACAACACCAACCCAGACAATATATCCCTTTAAACTATTCAAAATGTTAATAAAAGCCACTTTTTCCAAGTTTTCAAGGTTAAAAGTTGTTGGAAGAATTAAAGATCAAGGTCCCATAATGCAATTCAAAAGCATAAATAAACAGGGAAAATGATGAAGATAAATTACAAAATACAGAAAACTGCTGATTAAGGAATATTTTTTATAATGTATATGTAATTTTGAATGGTCATCCTTACACAACAATATTCATTCATTCATTTTTCTTCAGCTTAGTCCCTTATTTATCAGGGGTCAGCACAGTGGAATGAGCCACCAAATATTCCAACTATTCCCTTTTAGCTGCAACCTGGTACTAGGAAATACCCATACACTCTCATTCACACACACACTCACACTCCACAGCCAATTTACACCATCCAATTCACCAATAGCGCATTTCTTTGGACTGTGGGGGAAGCCAGAGCACCCGGGGGAAACCCACGGCAACATAGGGAGAGCATGCAAACCCCACACAGAAATGCTAGCTGGCGCAGCCAGAACTTGAACCAGCGACCTTCTTGCTGTGAGGCGACAGTGTTAACCAATGAGCCACCCACAACAAAAATATACTAAAACTAAAATGTGTTTCCTTTGCTGTTTTGAACATTTTGTGTACAAATAACGTTGTTGTCAAAGGTTTCTTCTACATGGATCTGAAAAAACTGTGAATCTAAACAAAAGTCCTTACCAGGCCTGTCGACGTTTCTGTGTGAAGTTCACATGTTCTCCCCGTGCTCACATGGGTTTCCTCCCATAAGTGCGACATAAGTGAATTGACCAAACCAAATTGGCGCAATAGATGAGCTCTTAGTCAGCAATATATCTCTCTCCAATTCCTTACTCATCATTAGCCATAAACAAGCAGGGGAGTTTTCAAGATCTACCTGAGCTCAAACTCCCCGTTCGCCCGTTAAACAGGAGGGCTCGAGGATCTTCTGAGCTCAGTGCTTTCTTCTGGGACAACATGCCAAACAAACTTTATTATCAATCATCAGCTAAGTGTGAACTCTTGAAAACACAATTAGACTATTTAAATTAAGTCCATTATGCATTTTGATTGATTATCATTATTAACATCTAAAAACATTGAATTATGAATTATAAAATTAATGTTCAGTTACAATGGATATTTGAAGATTTTACAATGCTTTAAAAATTGTTCTTTTAAATTCTTTTCATTTAAGGTTATTTGGGAAACCAAAAATGGCTCTTTTATGGCATCACTGTAAAAACACCATTTATTTTAAAAAGTACAAGATAGCACATAATAGTTGCTAATTATTCTAGAATCCAAAATAATGGTGTAATCAAATCATATTTATGTTTAAATGAGGGTTTAAAACAATTAATAGAATATAAAATGAGGACTAATGATACAACAGAAGACTATAATTCAATATAATGGTATATTGAAATATTTTTATTCTCAGGGACACGGCACATTCAGTTTCACTGGTCAATCACATTTCTTTAATTATAATATAATATAATCAGGAGTGCCAGCAATCCTGAATGTTTGGTTGTATTTGTTTGTGTAGTCATGGTTCTACATTATATATACAGAGAGAAAGAGAGAGACAGAAAGAAAGAGAGAGAGAGCAGGAAGAAAGCGTGTTGGTGGTGTGGGCTGGAGCTCCTGAGAGATAAAGGAATTCCTGCCTACATCACACGCACAGACCCACGCGTGAAGTGCCCACTGCCGATCCTCCTCCACTCCTCGGAGGACACTTCACTATGAGTGATGCAGTCATGATGATGCTCCATTTTGGAAATACAATCTTAAATAGCACAAAAATACATGATTAAATGTCTCTAACATCATATTTATGAAACATTACAGAATCCATAGTCTTGTTTGAATGTACATTTATTTGTATGCCATTTTTAAACATGTATTGGTCCAAAGACTCAAACATTTGAGTCATAATGAATTTGAAAGAGATCAAATTGTTCATTTCCATGTACTGCTCACTAAAGTCATGCTCTTTTATAGCATGAACAAAACACTTGTGAGAGGGATTGTGAATAAGCATTTAATGGAAGAACCGATTCAGTTAAAGTGTCCTAAATTGAATACTTTTGTACTTTAAGTGTATATTATGTGGAAAACAGTAGGCTAGGCTATATTATGAATGTCTGAATTCATATTTGAAACAGTAGGTGAAAAGCACCCCACATCCAGTGAAATTCTGAAGTGAAAATGACACTTTATGGGAACTATGAATGGCAGTGAAGCAATCAACTGATGCTGGTACGCTCTAAATATTCTGGGCTGTCATAACCCAACGTTGGGTCCAAACATTGGATTTTTTAATTTAGTTGGGAAAAAAATAACAACATTAGTTCCATTCTTGACCCAATATATGGTTTCGACAAACCCAGCATTGAGTGTACCATGAAAGTAACAATATGGCAAATGTTTTATGTCCAAATTTTCCACTTTGAGAACAGAATTTTTAAGAGTGTAATTTCATACAGGGATATAATTATTTTTAATCAATTATAAAATGGTTTGACAATGATTAACAACCATTGCACTTGTGCCTTCAGAGGCCTAATTTGCTTACCTGTTTTCATTTAGTCTTTCAAGAGGACTACATTAGTGGACTTGGGTAAAATCTAAAAATGATACAGCTGCAAATAAGCACATCAATAGATTATAGCATATTTCTTGTGACACTGTACAACAATAATTGCTATTTTTATGTTACTGTGAGGGGTGTAGGTTTAGGGGCATACGTCAATAAAATGAGTTATTGGAAAAGCAATAATTAAATTATTTAAATTAAATTAGCAATAAGAAAATTATAATATAACATATAATTTAGTTCATTGACAACAATAATTACTATTTTTATGTTACTGTGAGCTGTATAGGTTGGGGTAGATGTTAATAAAATAATTTAATCTGCTTGTTAAGTGTGACATCACGCGAAGCAGCTTCCGGGTCCAAGTGCTATATTGTACTTTATGGGGAGACTCATCAAATGGTAATAGTAAAAGCTTACATAGTGTAGCATTACTTTCGAAAATTATGATCACAATATATATGCCTGGGCGCCACGGTGGCGTAGTGAGTAGCACGGTTGCCTCACAGCAAAAAGGTGACTGGTTCGAGCCCCGGCTGGGTCAGTTGCCATTTCTGTGTGGAGATTGCATGTTCTCCCCGTGGTTGCGTGGGTTTCCTCCTTGTGCTCCGGTTTCCCCCACAAGTCCAAAGACATGTGGTATAGGTGAATTGGGTAGGC
>CAIGQQ010007205.1:3998320-4069000 GCA_903798035.1 Danio albolineatus | reverse complement strand
ATTCATTCATTTTCTTTTCGGCTTAGTCCCTTTATTAATCCGGGGTCGCCACAGCGCAATGCTCCGCCAACTTATCCAGCATTTGTTTTACGCAGCGGATGCCCTTCCAGCCGCAATCCATCTCTGGGAAAATGAATATATATGTCTATGCTTAATTTTTAATTTTTAATAAATTGAAAAAAAATTGGTATTTGTGATGCAGCAAGGCCAGAGACTGTTGTGTACACCATGTTTTTATATAAAAATCACTTTGATGTGTGACATGACTAAAAAGTGGTCCTAAACAAATATTTTCTCAATTCAAATGAGTAGCAGCTTGGACTTGAAGACAGTATTCCATACGCCACGACTTAACAAGCGGAAATTTAATCATTTATATAAATAATTATTGTTAACTTCTAAATCTTTTCAAGCAAGCCTACACATAGAGAATAGTAAACAAATGAGCATACCAGAGACGATTAAATCGACCACATTTTCACTTGTCACCACCTACTGGCGAACAATGGAATGCAGAGAAATTATTTTTTTTAGTAAACCTATAATTCAGTTCATTGAAATTGATCAATATTAATTAAAAGAGCGGGTTCCGTTGTTCAAACATGATTTAAAAACGCACTGTGCTTGATCTAGCTATTAACAGCTTAGCGACCTGCCATTTATGACAATAGTAACCTATGATAGCCTACTGTAGTAAAGGGTGTTAATCTGCAGCTCTCGAAAGCTGCTGTTAAAGGATGCTCTCTTCTCTTCTCTTCTCTTCTCTTCTCTTCTCTTCTCTTCTCTTCTCTTCTCTTCTCTTCCGTCGCGTCGCACCGCTCGTTCATAGCAGCGCGGATGGTGAACACGCAGAGGCGGAGTCCGCGGGAACATCAAGTGCAGCTCCAGTGACGAGAATGAGCGCGTACGGTGGATTCCCGCCACTCCGGCGGCTGCGCGTGGGCATCAGTGAGAGAGTTCCGTATAAAAGCTCCCGCATCCTCCTCTGCCTCTGACACTCTCTCTGTGTTTGAATGATACGGCGTCTTCTTCCTCTCCTCCTCCTCCTCTTGTGTTTTCTCGGAAACATTTTCCTGCAGTAGAAATTCTCGTCTATGGTTTTGACTCAAGCTTCCAAAATGTCCCGGACTGACGAGGTGCACCGTATAACGGAGAACGTTTATAAGGTAAGTTCTTATTGAGTATACATATTTTTGTCTTTGTAAGTACTCTGCATTATTCATTGTGCAGATATCATATGCCAGGTTAAATTATTGTGTTTTTAAATGTAGCCGAAAAGGTTTTAAAGTTGCTCACTGTGAATAACTTGTTTAAGGGGACACTTCACCCAAATAACAACATTTTGTCACTATTTAGTCATTCTTACGATGGTCAAAAGTTGTAGTTTTTGTGTGTGTCTGTGTGGACAGAGAATGTGAGGGGCTTGTAACCTCAGTGGCCACTTCATGAGACTGTCACTTTGAAGTAAATTTTGACAGAATTTGTAGTGATCTGTCCCTTTAAATGATGCAGACTAGAAACACATGTAATGTAGAAATAGCTGGTTTCAGTGTGGAACCAGTTTAACCAAATAGTTCAATCTGTCATCTCACCTGTACTCTCTGAAACTCATGTGAGTTTCAGGTGCCTGTCACTTATGTAATGAGGATAAAGAGAGTTCACTTCTGTACATTTTGAACTTTCTTAATTAGATAGCCTATAGTTCTCCTTAAAGTGAAAATTTACTAACCCCTTGGTTTGCTGGTATGTTGATGAATTTTGAAAACTGATAGTCATTGCCATCCATAGTAGGTAAAAATTCTATGGAACGTGATGGCTACATTCTGTCAAGTATCTGATTTTGTGTTCAACAGAAAAGAGAAAGTTATAGCCTAAAGGCTCGGAACCACTTGAGGTTAAGTAAATGATGTGTTTGTTCTGGTCTTTGAATGTGTTAGCTTGTGTATGCTTGTATTTGTTTTGCTCTAAGTGAGTTCTCGGTTAGTAATGTGGTATGAAACTGATTGTGTAAAACAGATGGAGCATATCTGCGTCCCATCAGGAAAGAGTGACTAATGCACTTGCATGGATCCCAATGGCAGTCGAGTACCAACATCCTTTTATTTCTTTTCTCTGCCAGCTTTTGCCGCATGGAGCTCACGTCTGTTGTAGCGTACAGTACCTCTTTGAAACCACCTGACTCACCAAACTAAACCTTGGTGGCTGACCCAGTGAAGCGTGTTAGTCAATCCCACAGACATCTGTTAAGGGACTTTAATGTTGAGGCTGTTAATTCCAACCCATGGAGCTAATATTCTTGGCTAGAGAGTGAAGGGACGCTATTATTACTTGGGCATTTTTTATAAGCTTTGAACTTTTTAGGTGGTGGGGGTTTCAGAGGAATGTTGTGCTATGAGGATCTTTTGACTGAAATAATGTAGCAAATGTGTATTTTTGTGCATAATTGAACAGGGAAAGACACAGTACATTTAGGCTGTCAAAATCATGTAGATTAAGTTATATATTATAGGGCACAACAAGGCATTTAAAAAATTGACATATTTTTTTAGTTCTGTGATGTGACAAATCTAATTAAAATAATATCGGAAAGAATGCTACGTATAGAAATATATACAAAAATAAGGAAAAACTATAATAAAATAAGATTATAAAAATAGTTCTAGATGAACTAAGCATGTTATATATATTTAAATATTAAATTATAAATAATCTGAGTAGAACTTGTATACAAATTTCAACACTGGCCTGAGAAAGCAGTTTAAAATATAAATTAAATGGGTTAAAGAGAGTATATAGATGTGTCCCAGTACTGGGTTGCAGCTGGAAGGGCATCCACTGTGTAAAACATATGTTGGATAAGTTGGCAGTTCATTCCGCTGTGGTGACCCCTGATGAATAAAGGGACTAAGCCGAAGGAAAACGAAGGAATGAATTAAATGGTTTTAGATTATGCATGTCACATATCATAACCTACTGTATTATATGTTTATAATGCTATTATTATATAGAATTTAAATACATTTTAGTGTTTTCTTGGGGATATTAACTTTATAATTGCTTAATTTACTTGCAGACTTTGCAAAAATAAAATACACGTGCATGTGTGTTTATAAGGAAACACAAACCACAGTTGATACAGCTCATTCTGCATGTGAACAAACAGGAATCTTGTGCTTCCTTGGAATGACACTTGCTGAAGTCAAAAGAAGGCAATGATAACATCTCAGTTCCTAATAGAGGAAGTTATTTGTCTTCCACTGTAAATCTTTCTTAAACGTGGAGATATATTTTTCATGAGCTTAGAAAAGTTGTGTAACCGACCAAAAGAAAAGCTGTGGTTTAATAACTGGGCGTTTCTTGACCACATAATCCTCCTTCAGGATTATTTTGTATGCGTTAGTACAGTATTATGTTCTTGTCAATGGCAGAAGTTTCAGAATATTTACATACTGTAGAAACCATCTCCAGTGTTTGCATGGCCTTTGATGAAAATTCTTCAGGATAGATTGTTTCAGGATTAACTAAAAACATGAAGCTTACACATTTCCCATGTCCTTTCATAGATATATCATAATTTGTAGAATTGACTACTTCAAAACTCATATTAAGACACTTTAGGAAGTAATCAGTGGTAGCCAGCTCCAATAATAATGATTTTAAACCTCTGTTGGGGATCATTACTATGGTATCCTGTGGTGTATTATATTGAATGAGAAATGGAAACTCAAGTCACGACCAGTGTTACCTCAAGCTTTGAGCATTGAGGTCATTTTGTCCTTTCAGACTTTGAAGTGGGAGGATTTTCATTCCTCATTGGGTCTCTTGGCTTCTTTAGGCTCTGTGATTTGTATAATTATGGGTATTGTGAGGCCACAGTGGGGATCTCTATTATAAGAAATAAAGAGACAGCGGATGCAACGGAGCGATAAACTGTACTCAGTACTTATTGATAGAAGAACGATGTAGTGGGCCATTTGACAGCATCAGGCATCATCTTTCATATCAGTAATTCACATGGGTTGCAGGATTGTTCGGTTTCAGACAGCAGGGCAAAACGATTAATAATCCATAACCTGTAAAATCTCTAGTCAAATACGAAAATCTTGAATGCGTTTTCTATTGTTGAACTGATGTGAGTATAGTGATGTGTCATGCTTTATTAGAAAGCACTGCAAAAAAAATATAAGTTGAATAGTTGCTAATTGTATGTCATTCTTAAGCTTTGAAACCAAAAACTGCTAGTTTAATATTGGTGCACCCGTAAACAATGCAAAATACAACTTATAAAATATGCAACTTAACATTGATGAAACAGTGTAATAAATAAGGTTGCTAGTTTTCTTATATATTTTTATTGTTGAGAGACCAGTAAAACTTTACAGTACTTTGTAGTGATGCATCAAATATTGCAGAAAATTCAAGAAAAAATATTTTCTATTTTGACCTAAATGGTTTTGATCAAAGTCCCTTTAAGGCAAGTCATTTCACTAAGCAACCATCTTTGAAACTCATCTCTGGTAGTATGGTCAGGCATTCTGTCTTAATTCTTTCTGATTATGGATTACGTTACATAGTTGGAATCACCAATGAAATTTCTCAGAAGTTTCATTTCTAAACATTGGAATCAAACGAAAATTTTTCAAACGCATTTTTTCAGGTTGCCCAAACTAATGCACATGTGCACTCAAAGAGAACGAGATCAAGACACCTACCTCATTTATGGCTGTTCTACACATTAGTTCATTTCATACAGATTACAAAACCAAAAAACATTTGTTTTCAAGTGTAGCTGGTTCATTTAAAAGCACAAATTTGGATATTTCTTATGTCTGTGAAGCAAGTATTCGGTTCCAGTGCAGACCTCCAATACTGTCATCAAAGTACACATCTGGTCTGAGCTTCTCCCCCGAAAAAATGTCAATCTATAGCGATCAATGATTGGCTCCTGTACTAGTAGGTGGGGCTTCAATCGCCATATTGATCATTACACTTTTCCCTATTCAAAACTATTACTGTGACTTGTCTTGTGTATTCTGTAGTGTTTGTTTTGATGGGTTAAATGTTTAATGATGGCACGTCATGATCTATTTTTTAGTTTTGGTGCATCAATAATATTTTGTCATCTGCGTTTACTGGTTCACTGGAACTTTTCTAGAAAGACACACTTGTGCTAACCACACTGTGTTTTATTGAACTCAAATATTGGGTGAAATACTGGGTGTTTTTCAATCAGCTTACCTCTTGTTTACAATCAATTATCTCATTCATAATATTGGACATACTTTATGCAGTTTATTTGTAATGAAAAACAGATGCATGTATCTTTTTTAATGCTATAAAGCAATTCCATGTAAATGTCAACCTTACCATGGAAAAGTTAAGTTGTCATCATAAATGGCGAAACCGTTCTAATTTCTTTTGTGTAATAATTTCTTTTCCTTGTATTTTACAGTGCTGTACAAATACTCAAAAATGTCTCGGTCAATGTTTTCAAACAATTATATTTGATTTACCAAAATCTCACAAGTGGAAATTTCACATCCGTCACATCCATAACAGAAAGGTGTCACATCCATAACTAAGCTTTTTCTTCTTAGATGCAAAAATGTAAATGAAAATAAAACCAACCATTTTTGTACAATAGAGAGCCGACAATTATCCTTGTGATTATCATTATTTCTTTTGGATTGTGCAGTTTAATCCACAGAATTTCTACAAAGTATGTTGTATACTGTAAACTCGCAGACTTTTTTCGTCACATCCATAACACATGTTTATTTTCCTCATTTAACGTATAAAAATTGTTTTCAGATTGATATTTTTCTGATCCCATAATTCTGTGTATAGTTGTTACGAAAAATGTAAACAAATGTTTTAATATAATGTTAACATATACCTTATCTGTGCATTTATGTTTTGAGTTTTTACTGCAAATGTCACATCCATAACGCTGGAATTGCTCTATAATGCTAAATGCATATTTATGTCCACATGAACCTGTGACTTGTCTTGCACTGATTTTATGGGGAAATATATTTAAATTTACTAAATTGTTTTAAATGGAAATGTACTACACTATTATGGGTAAAACATCGGACTGTTTGATAAACAAACACGGAAGGCGTGTAGATCTCGACGAATGGCAGATCTACTGAATTTTTGTAGCAGCTTTCATGAAAAACTGGATCTGCTGACAGTTCTTTGTCCAACTTCGTATGTGATTTCGGGAGTGTGTCGATGTGTATGTTTGTGTGTACGCCTGGCAGCTGCTTAGTAATCTCCCAGGACCCTGGGAGCTCAAATCCACCCGTCTGCACTTACGAGTGACTCAGCCTGCATCTGCCAGTGTGTGGGCAGTGTCTCACGGGCCATTGGAGTATGTGTGTCAGTTTGTGCATGTGCCTCTGTCTGTGTGTGTGTGCGGGTGTGGGTAGTGTCACGCAGACTGCACAGTCTAGTTGTGAGAATGTGCCTCTGCCATAGCGTAGGGGTTTTGGGTGAGTTCAGCTTTGTGTGTGCCCACGGTGAGTAGGACAGTCAGACCTCCGATATTGTCATCTGTTGGAGGCTGTTTTCTTCATACCACGCTGCACTGCCCACATCCAGTCCACATGTCCACACTTGTGGGCCACACATTTTGTTTATTTAATGTAGGTATCAGGATCAATTATGCATATGCTTATTTTTGTAAAACTTTATTTGGTGGTCCCCTTTAGGCATTGTGTTGACCATAAGTTGCTCATAAAACATCCAGAAACTCTCATTAAAATAGTAGTAGAGTTTTAGTAAACTATTAGGTAAGTGACAGATTATGTTGTTGATGTAGTTGCAAAGTTACTAAGCCTTATTTTATTGGTATCAGCTAATAAATGTTGATTTTATGTAATTTTTATTGGCCTGATATGTTAACGCCGATAAATTCTGTATTATTTTGCTGATCCACTTCAGGTCAGGTTAGTTTTGACATTTGCTTCCCTTTTGATTTCTGATTTTAGGGAAAAACAAAGATCTCTCTCTGCTTTTATTAACAGAATTGTCATTTTTGGACGCACTAACCCTTTGATGAAAGTGCTGAATAGGTGAGGGATTAGTACTGAACTGGTAAAGCTGTCAGCCTTGGGTATCACAAACCAGCAAAACAGTGCTTACATCCACCCAAAGCATTTCCTTTGTTTGCTGGATATCTGCCAGCTAGTTCCAAAATCAGCATCGTGTATTTGTTTTGTGTTCAGGTGTGTGTGTTTCCAACGAAATCAAGTGTATTTTCAGGGCGGAGTGGGGATTTTCTTTATAGGCTTGGGTGAGGTCAATTGGCTTTCCTCTCTCAAAGTGTTATTTGATTTTCTGGTTCATATGCATAGCAATTAGAAAAGCGCAGTATGTGTCCTCTTGCGGAGTGGTTTTTGGCATTATATAACAAGTCCTAGTTTCAACTTTGCCTCTTATCTCAGTCCAAGGCATCTGGAGAGACTTAAAATAAGATAGATGTCATTAAAAATGGGTCCTAAATAATTTTTTGTTTGTTTTTGTGCTGTAAGCTGTTGACGAGTAGACAGATGGTAGCTTAACAGCATGTTGGACAAAAGCTGTTGGACTGTTTGTTTGCGTCTGTGTTTTTTGACTGCCTGTAGTACCTCTAAAGGGAATGGGAATCTTAGTTGAGACAAGCAGATTATAAAAGCTCCGTAAAGGGCAAAGCTTATGACTTTATGCAAAAACCTGGTACTTACAGATGGCCGCATTATGACTGTGCCGCATTCTTATATATATATCACTTATCGATCTCCAAATATAGTCTTCAGCCAAAATTTCCTTGTCGATGCATAGCTAGTTACTTCTTTGAAACATATAACTTTGATAGACACATTTTGGGCTCTATTTTAATGGTCTAGGCCCAAAGTCTAACATGAATAGTGCAAAAAGCATTAGGGCCATGTCCAAATCCACTTTTGCTATTTTAAGGACAAAAAACCCCAGAGAACTTTCTAACAGGGTTGCGCTTATTCTATTTATGAGTTATTGGTGTGTTTTGAGCATCAGAATCTCATCTCCTATTCCCTTTAAGAGTCAGTAGCATCGCGCCATGGCGCATTTGCTATTTACATAGCGGACTTTGTAAGTGGAAAAACTGAACGCTTCACTGGCGAGAAAACAGTTAAACATGCACATACACATCTTGCACCTTATTGCGCTAGGTGTAGGACAGGGCCCATGGCCATGAAAGTGAATCAGTCAAGAATGCAAAATTTAAATTTTGAGGGTACTGTATGTTAAACAGGCCAAGTGTTCATTTAAATCATGATTCATTTAAATAAAAATATTTTACTCCTAGTTTCAGATGAATATATTGTATAATGTTAAAAATAAATAAGTGATTATGAGTCATGCAGTGCTCTTGGTTTGATTGACTTAATGCTTGTCAGGCTCTTCAGGACTCACATCAAATGCATTTCCAGCAGTCTTACATGCAGACCTGTCATTTAGCAATTACTGGTGTTTAATTTGTAATAAATGAAGCATTTAGGTCTAGTAATTCCAGGCACAGGCTTAGTCAAGACTTAAATGTGGCATGAGATTATATTTTTGTTAGTGTGGTGTTGTGGTTGAAGCTAAGGGTTGGTAGTAACCAGATTAAATGGTTTTATGTGTGCACGCAGATGGCGAGAGAGACCGCACTGCTGTGATTTGTAGGTGAGAGCCTTGCCAGCTGTTTGGATGTCAGTGATGATGAAAGAGTGAATGAGAAAAACGAGGAGGAAAAGATTTTATTTTGCCAGCAGCATACCATCAGATTATCGCGACCTTGCAGGCACAGAATGTCTTTGTACTTTCAAATAAAATCAGAGATACACTCCTGGAGCACTAAACAGAGACATCTGTGCGCTGTAATCAATTCTTTTATAGTCATTTAGACGTGAATGGCCCTGAATTTCGGGAATTCATTAAAAACTATGATTTAAATAACATTTTGGACCTCTCACATGAGCTTTTTGTTGAAATCCACTCTAGGTTTATTAATAGAAAAGGATCTGATGGTACAAAATGCTTAAAGATATAACTATATTTAAATTTTTTGGTTTTCTGTCCAAATCAGTTCTTCCTGAAAAAAAGAGTACATGCTAAATGATATTATTCTTATGCATGTATTGAAATTGTCTCCGTATTTATTTAATTACAGGATGTAATATACACTCACCAGTCACTTTATTAGGTACACCTGTCCATCTGCTTGTCCAATGCAAATTTCTAATCAGCCAATCACATGGCAGGGACTTAATGCATTTAGGCATGTAGACATAGTCAAGACGATCTGCTGCAGTTCAAACTGAGCATCAGAATGGGGAAGAAAGGTGATTTGAATGACTTGAACATGGCATGGCTGTTCAACATTCAACATGGATGTAAATATGGAATATTATATCAAAATCTCTGAGGAATATTTCCAGCACCTTGAATCTTTGCATACTAAGGATTAAGGCAGTTCTGAAGGCAAAAGGGAGTCCTATCCGGTACTAGTAAGGTGTACCTAATACGGCTGTGCAATATGGACAAAATAATAATATTGCGATTTTTGGAACGAATATTGTGGTTGTGATTTTATTTGTGATTTTGGCAACTGTTTTTGCTTTTTCAAACAAGCTACATACATGAATTATAATTGTATTCAGCGCACAAGAAGTGCATAGGAATAGGAAAAACATTTCACAAATGAAATAACATAGTACTAAGTTTAATAAATAAAACTGTATTAAATTGTCTTAAAAACAGACAACGCTCTGATTGGTTAACATCTTTCTCCCGCTCAGCTTAGCTGTAACTGCCCGGTGTCCTGCATCAGCTCTGATCGGTTAACAAATTTAAATCATGCGCACAAGAACGTGAACAAAAATCGAAATAAATTAATAGATCAAATTGCAGCCTTTGCGATTTAGAAATGGCATGTGCTTAAATCACGATTTTTTTACAATTGCACAGCCCTAGTACCTAATAAAGAGCCGTTGAGTGTATTTATCTCAAACCTACAAGGTGATCTGCTTACATGACAATATTTTGGCTTCGTCCCCCTCATTCCACTCTACAGGCTAATGTGGTCTTTTGGCAGCCATCATGGATATAATGTGATTGAAGAGGAATCTGTTTTTGTCATGCCTGTTATGAATAAACAGAAGCAGGGCAAACATACTACCGTCATGTCTGCCAGCCAGAGTGGTTTGAGTGGGTACCAGAATAAGGACGGCGGATGGAATTGGCAAGGAATGAAAGAAACCTATTACAATTTCCCTGATGCACAAATGTGTAAGGTTACAGTGATGAGATTCTATATTTGCCTTGATTATCCTACAAATGATAGCAGGCTATCAGAGTCTCACTGTAACTGTGAAAAACAGCCTGGTTATAATTATCCCATTTTTACCTGCAATTAAAAAACGTTTGGGAGAAAACTATTCTGATCAATTCTGAATATAAAATACTATACTGAAAACAATATGGGGCAGCACGGCAGCTCAATAGTTAGCACTGTCACCTCACAGCAAGAATGTCGCTGGTTTGAGTCTCGGCTGAGTCAGTTGGCATTTCTGTGTGGAGTTTGCATGTTCTCCCCGTGATGGCATGGGTTTCCTCGAGGTGCTCCGGTTTCCCCCACAGTCCAAAGTCAACTAAATGTGTAAAACATATGTTGGATAAGTTGGAGGTTCATTCTGCTGTGGTGACCCCTGATGAATAAAGGGACTAGGCCTAAGGAAAATGAATAAATGAATGAAAACAATATTATGTTGATTATATTACTATTATTAAATGTGTGAAATTATGTTTCATCACCATTCAGAATAACAATATGTCAAAATAAATCACTTATTTTATACAAAATAATAATATAATAAAGGATCATAGTACATTTAATCATATTTTAAATTACTACATATTTCTTGCTTACAAACATTACATTCAATTTGCTTTTGTGGGCAGCACTATGATTCCTGAATAGAGAAAAGATAGAGCGTTTAGAGAGCTTTAAAAGACCCTAAAAGGACTTTAGAAGTGTAACTGCATGATGTTTTAGTTAGTGTCTTCTCTTAATTGTAGTAAAAATGTATAATATAATTTTTTTGCAAAGAGAAAATGGGACACATTCTGATGTTGTTCTGACTTTTAATTTGTATAACAGCAAACAAGCAGTTTTTGGCATTATGGTAATTAGAAATGAGAGGAAAATGTGTTTGTTATTAAGCAATCAGATCTTTTGATTTAGATTTCTTTAAAAAGTTAAGAGGTTTAAGAGGTAAATAGAAATAGACGCTGAAGGTGAAGGAAAGGAAATGCAATGAACTGATGGATGTGCGTGTTGGAGAAAGGATGAGATAATGCTGGAATCTTTGCTGTGACATTTCTCTCGAGATCTCATGGGAAAGTGCACCAGCAGAAAGACGAATCCCTGATTGTGTGCAGAAACAGCCCCATTATATATATTCATTATACATAGGCACATGCGCCAGCACATGCATTCATCATTGTCTCCATCCATTCAAATTGAAATCCTCCTTCACTCATTTCTCATCCGCATTTCTGTGAATGGATTAAGGTTTTGGGCTGGAGGGGGACACAGTGTTCCATCAGTCAAAGGTAACAAGCTCTGAAGCTGCACAAACTCCCCCTCCTGCTGCGATCAGATGGTACGATCCAAACGTGCGGGGAATTGGAATGCGCTGAGAGTAATGCGGGGGAATTCCGACACAACCATACATGGGCAAGGAAGCTGTTCTCTCTCCATCTCACCTCTCCAAGCTCCCTCTGAAGTGGGATGCACACGCAGTGCTGATGTTCACAGCGAACTCGCACAGGCACACACACCCACGCACAGGGGCTCATCTCAAATGTAAATTGGTAAGATGAGCACCAGTGCGGCTTGTAGGAGTGAGACAGCTGTAACTAAATGTCTTGCAGCATCCACAGTGGACACGGAAAAGATATTGGCGCATGTGGGAAGCTGGAGGCAGACGCAGCAGAAAAACTCTGACCAAGGACATAATGTTAGTTTTGGAGTGTAATAAAAGTGAACTTTGGCAAGTGTGTTTTGCAAGTTTTGCAAATGTTTGCTCTCCCTCTGGAAATAACGGAACATTTCTGGAAAAATGGCTCAAATCTGCATTTCAGACAGAAGCAGACAAAATGGTGTGCAGTATGCATTTGAATGACATGTTCAAGTTGTGAAAGCGACTGAAAATATAGTTCACAAAATAAGCCTCTCAGAGTCATAGTATCGATGCTATGCCTGGTCAGGTTAGTCAAACTCAAAGATAAGAGCCAATTAAGCACTATTACATAGTAATATTAATGCTAATCATTCAAATTGCAATGAAAGTAGTGGCTGTTTGTTTCTTGAGTAGTGATTGGATTAAATTGATCAAATGTATGAATGATTATAAGTGGCTTCCAGTTTATTATGTGAAAGGGATGGAGTTGATTTTGTTTATTTTTTTTAACTATACACTACCTGACAAAAGTCTTGTCGTCAATCACAGTTGTAAAAGCAACATATAATAGCTTAACTTCTAGTTGATCATTTGGAAAAGTGTCAAAAGGTAGATTTTTTTTCTGATGAATCAACTGCTGAACTTCATTAAAATCATCACAAATACTGCAGAAGACCTATTGGAACTCGCACGGAAACAAGATTCTTACAGAAATCAGTCAAGTTTGGTGAAGGAAAAAATCATGGTTTGAGGTTACATTCAGTTTGGGGGTGTGCAAGGGATCTGCAGAGTGGATGACAACATCAACAGCCTGAGGTATCAACTTGTCTGTGCTGCCCATTACATAAAAAAACACAAAAGAGGGCAAATGCTTCAGCAGGACAGCGCTCCTTCTCATACTTCAGCCTCCACATCAAAGTTCCAGAATGCATAGAAGGTCAAGGTGCTCCAGGATTGGCTTGCCTAGTCACCAGACATTATTTAGCATGCCTGGGATAATACAGAGGAGGCACTGAAGATGAATCCAAAGAATCTTGATGAACTCTGGGAGTCCTGCAAGAACAGTTTCTTTTCTATTCCAGATGACTTTATTAAGTTATTAGAGTCAGTGCAGAGATGTATGGATGCAGTCCTCTAAACTCATGGGAGTCATACACAATATTACTTATTTTTCCACTGCACCGTGACTTTATATTTTATACTGTACATTATATCTGTCAAGTGACAATACTTTTGTCTAAGCAAAGTCAGACCTTACTGTCCTAATTAAATCATTAAAAATCAAGGCATGATCATATTTTATTTTGGTATAATAAGCGTAATCTAGAGGCCTTTGCCTTTCATACAAGCCACTTCTGATACCAAATGATCTTGATGTCAAGAGATTATTTGTTGTTCCTAAAACTTGGATAGGCAACAAGACTTTTGTCAGTTAGTGTACTTGGGGAACCTAACTTGCAGTTGTAAATATACACATACATTTTAATTAAATGATTATTAAATCCCCAGACTGACCTTTTAGTTTGATGCATGGATAAAACCATTCCAGTAATTACAAGAAGCACTGTATTAGTGCTTTGAAAAGAAAAAAAAAAAGTTTCAATTTTGGTTAATTTTACCAGAAAAATCAAATAATAATTGTTGTTTTGATGCACTTTAATGTGTGAATTATTTGGTTAAATACAAATATGTGCAAAGATTACTTATGGCATTTCTTTAGAATTACGAGAACAAGGAGGGGTGTGGCAGTGTATGTGTATCTTTTACTTCTAACATTGCAGGGACCAAATATCCCCAAAAGTAAAGAAATATCATGTTAACCTTGTGGGAACATTTTTTGGTCCCCATGAGGAAAATGGCTCATAAATCACAGATAAATAAGTATTTTGAAAATGTAAAAATGCAGATTGTTTTCTGTGAGAGTCTGGTTCTAGACAGAATATACAGTTTGTTTGTACAGTATAAAAATTATTGTCTATGGGATGTCTCCATAAAGATAGCCATACAAGTGTTTGTGTGATATGTATGAGTGTGTGATAAAGCTGAAATGCCTTGCTTGCTAGGAAATCTTATAAAATGTAAATTACTGTGCTTCAAGGCATAAGTGGTCTTTCTGAACAAGCAAGTATCAGGGTGACCTTAAAGTTTGAACAAGCAAAGAGTCAGGGTCACTTTAAACTTGCAGTTATGTAGAAAACTTCTCTGCCCACATAGTTTGTTGTTCTCTATACTTGTATAATAATGGTTTAAATTTAAGTGTCTTTGGAATTATAGTGGCACCATCAGATTTAAGTATTGTTCAGTATTAATGTAATAGATAAAATGTTAATCTCACTGTTTATCAAACTAGTAAGTGTGTTGGTTTCAGTATTGAGTCATTTAATTCTAGCATTAAATAATATAATTAACAGACAGAAGTTAACAATGCTTTGAGCAGAAGGTTAGCTGTTTAAAATCAACCCTGCATGTCATCTGCATGGTTTCAAAAACCTTTTTTTGACCCGCTGATTAATACACATCATCATTTCCCCACTCAACTGTCCTGAAGCTGTAGGACTCAAGAGAATTACGTAACACTGAAGCCTTTAGCAGACTGAAACCCACAATGTTTTAAAGTGTATGTAAAGGGGCAGATGAAAACGGCCACTTTTGTGCACCCACCTGACATTGAAGCATAGATTACATTCATCAATTTGTTCCAAGCTGTCAGACACAGCAGCTCTATCAGTTTCACATCACAGGTTTAGCGTGTATACCATGAGTTTGTTGATGTTAATGTACTGTATAAGGGTGTAGTTGGGGTAAATGAGGCACGTTTACAAACCTGCTAGTTCAGCAAATTCTAACCATTCTCAGAATAATACCACAATAAAGGCAGTTTTTGCGTGAAGTGGAGAAACATCCTGTAAATGTTACAGATTTAAAGTTAAATAACCCATGCAACAGGGTTTTTTGGCACAAATGCTGAACATTTCTGCTGATGTTTACAGATATTCATTTGGAGACTGTGCTTAATTTGGCTGAAATATTTGACATAAAATAAAAATCCTACTCTTTCCATCTAATAAAACTATTCATATTTAGTGCTGTTTTATACTGTAATATGTGAGTGTACCTTAATTTCAGGGGGAAGCGTGAAATTCCTCTCAGCTGTTTTTGAGCCAGCAGCCCTGCTATTAGAATATTCATCAATATAAAATCTTGCTCATTAGTTAAGACTATTAATTAATGTCTGTAATGAAGTGCTGAAAAAGGACATGGTAATCTGTGTTTAGTGTCAGGCAGAGCCATACAGAGAAGAAAATGACACCTAATCGGGAGTTTGGTTGCTCTCGTTCATGCTTGTTAGACATGAATTGATTGCTGTGGGTCTAATCAAGGGAAGAGAGTTTTGCCTGTGGAGTGTTTTTAATGCTTTTAATGATTAGATGTTAGGTGGACATCAGCTTGGCACTGCTTCATGTATAAGGGTGATTTCAGAGCTCTGAGAAATGTTGGGGAGAGGAAATGTAGTTTGGTTAAATTTATTGGCTTGGTCTTTTATTGGTCTTCTTATGATCTCATAAAATGGATAAAGACTTTAAGATTTAAAATAAGTTGCATTTTGGTTATTTAATGCTTTGTGACTATGTTTAACCACTTATATATTTGTATACTAATATCAAAAGTGGACTTTTTAAATTTGCAGAAACACACTTAGCTGTTATGGGTTTTTTTTTTCAAACATGGTAAAGCTTCACCTTGGTCTTTGCATGAATGCATTTCACATCATGTGCGCTCATCTTTCAGGGAATGTGGTGCAGTGAGATCCACCAACTATGGTTGTGTAATTCCTTTCTTGATGAAAACATGCCAGCTGTGCTTGCCTAGCACCCAACCATAAATATCTTTATTTCTTTCTCATCTCTTCAGTTGGTATTGTTTTCTTGGTCTGTGATTCCTTCTTCCTTTATAAGGATTTTATAATGAAGATTAGTACAGCTGGACAGACTGATTTGTGACTACATATAGCAGAGGATGAATTACATAAGCTATAATTGTGAGTCGAGATGATGTTAGATAAGATGTGACAATTAGAGAAAGACAAGGATGTTTATGAATGATTTACTTGGGGTTGATTAAGTTGCCCTGCTTATTTTTCTACAAGACTGGCATGCAGTATGTTGAGGGTATCAGTATGGTTTTTAGCTGGCATCTGTGTATTCGTAATTATAGATTTTAATAATGACCAAATGATCAAATTTGAAAATAATTATTTTTAATTGTAATATTTCACAGTATTGCATGAAATCCCAATGAATGAATTTTCACTCAAAATGTACAAAAAAGTGGCTTTTTAATTTTTTTTTAACTTATTCTGGGGAAAAAATGATGCAATGCTGAGTGTGCTTCACACGGGTGAGTGGGCTTGATAAACCACCTATTGGATAAATCTCTAACACTCGGTTACAAGGACTAAATAATAATATAATAAAAAATAAAATAAAACTTATTTAGACTTGACATGGCATCTATACATTACTGTTTTTTGGTGATTTGAAGTGTTTCTTTTATCCTGAATGTTTTTTTATCCTATGAAAGTTGCTGTGGGTAAATGAATAAATGCAAATGTAAATGCTTGGGCGAATTTCAGACGAAGATAGTTTAAAGAATTCACTGTCAAATAATCTAATTCAAATGCAAATTTCCTAATTTGACTAATTTGCCTAGATATATTGTCTTGTTACTAGTTTGCTTATGTCAAAAATTATATTAAATGTATGTTTGTCACGATCAAAGTGTTCAAGTGTTTGCATGTCACTGGAGAACTACACATATGCCATTTTAATGAACTTCAACTCCCGTCATTCACCTCAGACACACCAGTTCCTGATTCCCCCAAGTACAAACACACTTCTGGAAGTTCATAATGGACTGTTTACTGGGACTATATACACAACACACACACACCTCATTGCTGAGTCTTGTGATCTGTAAGTGAGCATGACCGAAGCATTTTCCTTGTCTTGCCGGGTTTTTGACATTTGCTTTGTTTTACCATTTACGTTGTTTTGCTGCCTGTTCCCAACATTCACCTGTATTCTGATCACACTTTTGGATTATCTGCATCCTCCTGTCTGTCCCTGTTTTGACCTTTGCCTGTTTGACGGTTTTTATGATGAACTGCACTTGGATCCTCAAACTCGTTGTACCCAGACTCTTTACAAAGTTATATACATAATGTAAAAACATTTTTAGATAAAACTTATTTCTGAAGACTTGAGTCACAGTTTGCTTCACAGCAACAAATATAAAGATCAAAACAGTCTGTCTTTGTGCTCATTTTCACTAGGAATCTGCTGTCACTGTTATCAACTCGAGCACAGGGTGGAGGGATTTAGGATATTCCCAAGAAATTTAGAATAATGTCAACTTAAAAAAAAAGAACATAACAACTTTACTCCAATTCTGTAAAACCTAGCTTTTTTCTCCATATCGGTCACAGCATTTGTATTGTAGAGCAATTTATTGCTGGTGGATTCCTTGTACTTTTGCTTTCCTACATTCTGTGTCCTGGTGTACTCAAACCCTTATTATGTCCCTTTATATGCTGCCAAATTATTGTCAAAGTCTGAAGAACGATCAGAAAAAAAAACAACTTTTGTGGCAAAATGTTCTCTGAGCAAATTCGTCAAGTCGAGATGGAGAGAGATTTTACTGTGAATAGACCAGAAAAGCTCTATTGCGAATAGGAAGAGGTCTCTTCAATGAGGGGTTTCAGCAGAAATGAATAGATTTTAAAGGGCAACTCTTAATGTTGGATTAGGTGAGTCAGGCTGTGGGTAGATCTCCACATTCTCCCGCAATCTTGTGCTCACCAGCAACAAAAGAATGGCAAATCCCAGCTGGCACAATGCCCTCCAAGTCCCACTAATAAGTGTTCTGAAGGGTGGGGGCATGAGAGCTCTGGCTCACTTTTTCTCCCTCTATTCATCTCTCTTGTTATCTCCACATGCACTGCACCTTCATGTCCACAATCATTACTAATAGACACATGCTTTATTGGAATATAGAGTTGACATGTACAAGCAGTTCACTGCTTCCTTAAACATGACTTATTAAACGTCTTGTGTCCCACAGATATTCTTGGTAGTGGTAAACATTTGGTAAATTTTTAAGAGTATTTTACTTTCACATTAATTTCCTTAAAAAGTACCCAAGTAGCACATTTAATTACATTGTTTTACAAAGTGACTTATGATTGCAATATATTACTTTTTCCACAAAACCGGTAGTGGGGAGTATGACTGCAGATGTTGTGATTAAATCTGTGTTGTTTCTGTTGCAGTCTATCATGGAGCAGTTCAACCCTTGCTTGAGGAACTTTGTTGCCATGGGGAAGACTTACGAGAAGGCCCTTTCCAGTGAGTACATCGGCAGCTTGTTCATTATCACTCTTGCAAGCAATGAGCCAGCTATTCAAGCTTTTGTTTCATTGGTCTGCTTTTATTTTTGAGAATAAGTTGCTTGAAATTCATGCTTCAATGGGGCTCTGCTCCTTGACACTCCTTGGTTGCATACACCTTCATGACTGGCATGTGGGATTTTTTTATTTCTAATATACAAACTCAAGTTCTTGCATTGAAGTAGCAGAATGTTGTTTAAATGTTTGTTAAATGTTTGTTAAGAGTTTATGTTTTGTTTGTGGGGCAGGAGATTCCTTGCTCCTTTGTAGTCATATTGAATGTTAAACGTCTAAATCCATCTGCACCCTGAAACCCCTGAGTATACATCCGGTTCATGCATGTTGCATCTCCAGAGTTGTCACATACATGTAACCAGTAAAACTCAATGATGTATTATTCCTGTTATGTGTGCGGACCTCCATGTGTGTTTTCAAGATTTTGACTGGGCAAGGACAAAGATGTAGGCGTTTTTTGGAGCAAAAAATATGCACTGGGAGAAAGGAAGAGTAAAATGGAACAGAGGACATGCATAAATAGGCCAGAGAGAGCTCTGGGAGCAGGCACTGTCCCATAGAGGGAGTGAAAAGGGAACAGGGAAGATGTATATTCAGGACAAGAATGATACGTTAATGGAAGGAGGAAGGAATATGGCAAACATAGCAAGGTAGCACAGGTACAACAATCAAATGCTATTTTCCTTTCACAGTGCTTTATTTGAGAGTAAAGATGTTATAACATGGTCTTAGTTTAACTTCAAACACTCGTAAAATACAGCTTTCTATGCAAAATCCTAACCAGATCTACCATAACAAGATAAGCTGTCAATTTTGGTAATTGTGGTTGCATGATGGTGTGGTTGATACTAACTTGCCACAATGACATTGAAATTCTATTAAAAGCACAACGTCTAGTGTCAGTTGGTGTCATGGCTAGTTAGACATTAACATGAATAACATGAAAGAGGTGACTTTTAAATAATCTTTTATTACATAATTTCTTCTAGTTACTAAACCCTTGATATTTGCATTATACACATATAAAGTTTTGCCCCAAACTTCTCAGGATATAATGTGTACCTTTTTGTGCTCAATGAAGCCTCACAGACATGGCAGAAAATTTAGAATAAATCCCTGAAGAACAGGGATCTCCAACCCTGCTCCTGGAAAGTTACCATCCTGCATCCATTCTAAACTTTATCTAATACTTTATGAGGCAGATAATACAAGGAAAAGACCAATGCTCTAGAGGGTAGACCACGAGAGTGTGTGTATGTGTGCGAGAGTGTGAAATCTGATAGATAAGGTTAAAAATAGACCCAACTAGAGTGAGATTTGCACTCCCATCCTTGCAGATCCGTCTTGGTTGTTGCTTTGAAGGTTTGCAGAATCCATCGTGGGGATTTACTGACGTTGTAAATATGCCAGGTCTTACAGGCAGCATGGTGGAAACCCTCAAAAGTACCCACTAATGACTAGTGCATATGGTGACCACTGGGCTTTTACATGTTTTTGATTGCTTGGCAAAAGAAACCAATAGTGAAACTAATAAATCATTTGGAGACAAGAAAATGTCATAGTGCCAAAAAATTGACAAATTGGCAACAGTGGCTTGTGGTCAAGGGGATTTTGGAGGTCCATCTACATGCCTTACTATCTTTGTGCATAAGCAGCTGTAAAACCTAAAGTTTCTCTCTCCTTTACCCATGACTCTCGGAAAGTAAGAACTGAAAGGGTTAGGATGTTAAAAAATAATTGGAAAAACCAAAGACTTTACCATTTGTATTCAATTGAGATTTCTATCTGCACTAAGCTAGAGAATATCACATACAGCCTTGCAATGTGATAACTGGATATAGATTTGGCTTTTCAACTTGGGATTGTCTCTTGTGGCTGATCAATGTTTCCTCAGAGATGGCTGGAGAGACTTTGTCCTATTTTTCAGACCTCTGTAATCCTCTTTCCTTCTGCTGCCTCTCGTTTCTTTACCCCTCACCACTCAGCCTAACCGCTGGAGCACCAAAGCCCCTAGATTTCCCCCTCTAATCCTTCACAACCAGGACACACCTTATCCTGAGCCTGGGATTTGTGCGGACACTAGTAAATAAGTCTATACATTCATATGTGACCGGGCTGCCATTAGTGTCCACCCAAACACTCCCTCTGCTTGGAATTGAGATGGCCATACATCATAATGAATTTGATGTAAATGTCAACAAGGTTGTAAGGGACAGAAGTACAGTGCTTTTCATTCAGATTCCAGAAGCAGATCCTAAAACACAAGGATGTGATTTGCAGTGTGTACTACTGAACTGGATAGTCAGGCACCAGTGTTCAAATTCTGGTCTCTACCACAAGCCAGATCTTACTGTCATTATTTCCTTGACCTGTGATCCTACAACACACTGGATATACTTCTATCCCTCATAAGCCTTTAGATTTGACTTTAAAAATATGAAATCTATCAACTGGAGTGAAGGTTTATTCTACTACACATGCTAACCTTTGCTAACCACTTCCTCTGTACCTTCTGGTTGTAAATTTCACTGTGCTCCAAAACACTTTGTGCTTCTTGGCTCTCTCCAGCCTGTCTAAACTACCATGATCCTCTGGCTTCTACGAGAGCCTGATTTCAGAGCCAGTCCTTCTTAGTCATGGTGACACAGAAGAAGCACAGCTGTCCCTGTGGCAGGACCTCACACAGAATAAGTGATTGCTCTCAGTAATGCGCTATCTGATGTGAATGATTATGATGGTTTTGGAGGGTATCAAGCTTTCTTTTTTCTGCTTTATGATTTCAAAGTAATGGTACTTTTGCTATTCATTGCTCACCAATCACAAGCTCCACCCCCACCCCTCCAGTTCTCTGGCCGAGCCATCATAGAACATATAGAGCTTAAAGCTTTCCCATCCACCACTCCTGTTTTCATAGACGCAGCACCTGTGGGTTGAGGGAAGCTTCGGGTTAGCACCTAAGCACAACCCCAATTCTTATGTCCCCAATGCTTCCATGTTTCCAGGTGTGACATTTGCAGCAAAAGGCTACTTCGACGCACTGGTGCGGATGGGAGAGCTGGCCAGCGAGAGTCACGGCTCTAAGGATCTTGGTGAGTTTGTATAGATTGTAGCTGCAGTGCCCCCTGTGGTTGGGAGGGGGATTGCAAAAGAGAATAAACTAAAGGTTTCAGTGTGAATGGCTTCGGATGTGTGAGTACATAGTGCAGCATATCTAAACTGTATCTTTGGGCATATCACAAGCACACACTCTGCAGATTCATTCATTTGCTCATTGGTGAATGGTTGCATTGTGTTCACTCTATCCTGTCATCTTATTTCCATGTCTCTCTATGAAAAACCTTCCAACTGTTAGAACTGTTAGATTTAGGGAGTCTAGACATTATGATTATTTACACAAGTGTACAGTTCTTTTGCTGTAAATATACCAAATCTTGTCACTTTCTTTGCCCGTTGATGAACAATTTGGCTGGACATGAACATTCGTTTTTAATTGTTATTTGTGTAATGGCATTAATGGTGCCTTTAAACCAAATCAAAAGGTCGGAGTAGTTTTTTTTTTTCTTTTTGCACATAGCATTATACTTTTTACATCTATAACATTTTGTAAATGAATATTTTCTTTTTTGCATTAAGAGAGCATCATTTATTCTCTTCTGCTTTTGAATGAATTGTACCATACAAATTATCATAAAACATGTCCATGGAAAATGTAATGTTTTTTTAGATGACATAAAGAGAACATATCTGAAGTCACAGCACAATAATGCATTCTTTCCTCACTAGTCTTGCTGCCCATTCATTATTTATACAAGTGACTGTGCTTTGTAGCTAGCAACCATAGCAACAGATGGAAAAATGGGTGCACCAAATACTTCAGAACATTTGTCTTTTACTTTTCCAGGAACAGTTGTTCTATTCTATTGGTATCCTGCTGAAACAAGCTATTTGAACCAATACGTCTGAATGTCATTTGATTTAAATCAGGATGTGTTGAATGAGACTGAGATTCATTACTCAAACAAGTCTTGTCAGAATGTGTGTTTAGTTAAGTCTGATTAAATGGACTTCAGAAGAATGTAAGACCTTTGATTCAATTGACTGAATCTACTGTATAATCAGTGATTCAATCCGATGTTGCCAAAAGTACATCAGAGTCACAGCAGAAAATATGAGTGGTTTACAGGGCTGGCTATATTTCCATTATTCATCTCAGAAACATCCTTTTTTTCTGAGCATTCATCTTCACTGGTTGGCATCTCATTAATTACAAATTAAATGGAATTTACAATTCCAGCTCTAATTTGCACAGTAAACGACTATTATTTGAAGGAATTCAGCTTCATCTCATCCTGAGATAAGTTACCCGATTTGCAACCTTCTTCGTATATCTAAACTGTATCTAGCCAGTCAGAGCTGGAGTCCTTATGAGATTATATTTTGGGCTGCTGGAGACTTATTTCTTGAGTGTTGCTGTCTCAGCATTGTTAAAAAAAGGAGCAATATCTGTATATGAAAAAACCTGATGAAAAAAGGTTTAATATACGTCTTTTTTACTTCTCCAGACTTTTCACCACTAGACAAATTACAGCACAGCCATTTTTCATGTAATGTACTCCTCCCACTTACAATACTGTGTTTAATTTGTAATGTAATGCTCATGTCATCTGTCTGTGCCTGCAATTTAAAATATAAGACAACCATGACTGAGTTTATTAGTAATCTCTCCTTCTGGCATGTTACTATGGATAGATTATGACATACCCAGAGGTCGCTTAATTTTTTTTTTTGAAAGTTTACATTTAAAATATCAGGCAAAAATTAAATATCAGCATATTACTACAGTATATTTTACCTTTGCTAACAATTGAAACTAATAAGGAGTGCCATAGAGTATTTCCCTTTACATGACCTAAGAGCATTCCAGATGCATGTCATAACAACAAAACATACCTGTTCTTTTTCTGAACTGTGTACTATGATTGATTTGCATGAGCAAGATGAGTGACAGGTTTTGTAAGAATCAGGTCAGTTCAGTAAGCACATGTTGAATGTCAGTATTATAGGGCCAGAAGCTTTGAAAGAGCTTGCAGGAGAACAGCAGCATGAAATGGAAACTTTTCTCCAATTTGGCCACCGGCAGAATGAGTTTGTGTTATGAATTACACTCATGCCGCATTTGCGTGGGTTTAAGCACAAGGGATCTGTAGCATCAGCCATGTGGACCCAACCGACTGCTGCACACTTAAATAATTATCCTGAGTGATGTCTTAGCCCAGCTTTAATAATTGATTCAAGCTTCTTTCTGACTTTAGCATAATTGTATGCTATAAGGCAATTCTGAAGATTTAAAGTCTGACCTTGCTGACCTCAGACTATCACGATAATAGCCATGAAATCAGTGCCGCAATCTCAGGCTACCACTTTTGCCTGTCAGATTCAACGTGAAGATTTTCCTGTGTTCATGAACTTGTTAGTGAGTTTCTGAGGTGGACTGGAGGATGTTACACAACAGCGGCTAGATGTGTATTAATATTGTAAGGCCTAATGCATAATAGGTAGCACAGTTCACATGCCTGAGATGTACCTTTAAGTGCTTTTTTTTTTTTTGCGATATATATTGCGATATGAATCTAATTTTACATGATGACTCTGTTTGGAAAGAATTCCTTATTTTGTATTTTGGATTACTATGATATGCATAAAATATACAAAATAAAACAAACAAAGATAAAAATGAAATAAATTATGCTTTATGGTTTTCGCTTGGACTTTAACAGTATTGAATAATAGAAATTCAGTAATCAAATATAAAAACACTGAATAGTCTTTATTCATTCCCAGAGATGGGTTGTGGCTGGAAGGGCATCCACTGCGTAAAACAAATGCTAGATAAGTTGGTGGTTCATTCCGCTGTAGTGACCCCATATTAATAACGGGACTAAGTCGAAAAGAAAATGAATGAATGAGTCTTTATTCTATTGCATGAAATAATAAAATAATTAATCTTCATTAAAGCGACAATTTTCTTGTGCCCAAATTCAGTTGAAATCTAAAGTCACAGGCCTTAAAAACACATCCAAATAAAAGTCTTTCATAATATTAGATTAAAGTTAAACTCTGCAACGACTCCACAAATCACATGTTCTAAACTGTGTTTTCTGGTTATTATTATTTATAAAGTTATTAATTATAATCCCAGTGTGACATTGCAGATCGTACGATGTGACTAATGCAGATCCGCACATTCTGATATCGATGCTGAAACGATATATTGTGCAGCCCTAATTTTTGGGTACTTTAACAATATATTTGCATAATATTACGTTATTATGTAAAGTGGTGAATGGGTTATGTGAACCAGAAAAGAACTGTCTGAAAGAAGCAGTTTGCAGAATAAGCAGACTGCCCAGTTTGCCCAGGGCTGTAGATTAAAGGTCATAATTTTGGAAAAAATTTTCAGTTTTTTTTTTTTACAGAAAATGGTCATTTTGCTTTGTAAGATCTCGATGCATCGTTAAGCCATGAGTAATAATTTTGCAAAATAAATTGTCAATTTTGTGCAAACTATCCAATCAATACGAAGTATGAACTGAAGTGTAGATTAGCACAAATAATGATGTCAGCCTAAAATTTCAGCAAGCGATCAGTCCTAGTTATACAAGTGACTGAGCAGAAGTAATCGAAATGCATGAAATTCCTTTATATGGTTGCAAGAGCTTTGCTGTCAGGGTAGCGGATAATGGTGAGATTTCATTAAGTGGTGTTATCTTCCTCTTCATTGCATCCCCAACTCTGAATAACTCGTGATCTCTCGCTGCGTGGTGATTCTTCAATGCAGCACTTGTGCGTATCGCAGTCAGCCCACGCACCGATGCAGGAGGAGAGAGAGCGAGCCGTGAGCTATAAATAGATGAAACACTTGCCTTAACAGGAGAAGTTCCGCTAGAGAGAGAGAACGAGAGAGCAAGAGTAATGTGAATGCGGCCCGTGCTGTGGATTTAGAGTCCCAGAAAGCCTCCTCGGTGATGTCAGTGTTTCCAAAAACAGCTTCCCGTGTCTGCCTCTTCGGTGCTGCACGAGTGCGTGGAATACTAAACAGCTTCCTGTTCCCCCTGCCCAAATATGGCTATCAGTCGTCACGTCTGTGAGATACCAGCAGGTCGTCGCCTTCTCGTGTTTGTAGTTTCAGCTTTGGGAGTTTTCCATCAAATTAAATCCCCTTATGCTGATAATTAGCCGAAATCCTGGATTTTCTTGCTTGAGCATAAATATTTGCAGAAAAGCAACTGTGTTCACTCACTAAACACAATTAATTGCATCTGCAAGCATCTCGCTGTCGCTTTAGTCACAAAATAACTCTGGGGTGTTTGAATAATTAATGCTGGCAAATCTTGGTGCAAACTGAAATGCTTCGGCGACACATCCGGTCTCATGTTTGATAAACTGTTCAAATAAATCCCTCAAAATAAGATTTTTTTTGCAACTATAACAATAGATGTAATGTTTGGAAAATGGCCTGAAAGCTAAATCTGTCCTTTAATAAACTTGAAGTGAAGAAAAATGTGACATATCTGCAGAAATAGTAGCCTTTTCTAACCATGCTGAATAATGACCATTGAAGTCTACGAAAAAATAATATACAGTGTTTCCTCTAGGATTTTTTCCAGCTGTGGCAGCAGGCACAGATCACAGATCTTCCAACTATCTATAGCGTTATTTCAATGACAAATGTCGTGAGCGCAGTATTACAAGTCGAGATCATCTTCATGTAATACAAGCATGTGAATCTCTTTGCTTGCGAGCCGATTTCCTCTGTTTGTGCACAAAACTTCTTGCATGCCCCCTCAAATATACACTGTTCAAGCACAGATTTTCTTGTGCGCTCTTTAATAAACGCTACTGAAGTGCGATTTAGTGCATTTATGTAACGAGTACGCTATATCTCCAACATTTATTAGATTTCTCCAATAGACCTACAGAATGTCATTGATGCGTCCTGAAGTAAAGTGAAACGGCCATAAACTCCAGCCAGATAAAGTCATTGTATGCAAAATCACAGACCTTTATCTAGAAATAAAGTATAATTATGGAAACTGTGTTCATCATAACTGAAAGATACGTCCTGTTTGCTACCCTCACACATCACTGTCAGTCAGTCAGTCAGTCAGTCAGTATGTAACCTTAAAGCATTAAACAAATTACGCAAAGCACTATTACGATTACAGAAAAGTTCCGTCTGTTATAACTCACTTTTTAATATGTTTTGGTTTGATTACAACCCACAATTAAAAAAAACAACAACAACTGAATGTTTTGAATGAAAAGCTGTAATGTAGCCATGGTGGGAATGAATTTTGGTGTGGCGCCCAGCCATGGAAAAATGAATGTAGCAGAAACCATGATATAATTTGAAACAAGTAGTGTTCTTACATGATATACATGCAATAAACCAAGTTGAATAAAATAGTATAACACAAGAAAAACATTCAACAAGAACAGTGCAAATATTCTCCACAGGAAGTGTAGAAAAAGCACTTTAGTGTGTGATTGACTCCGACCTGATGTTGGGAGCGCAGCAGCAGGTTGGCACAGACAAAGTTTCATTTTCACTCCAAGTAGGTGGAATTGGTAGTGTCATAACAGGGTTTGAGTGTTTCCTCACCACACTGAAAGTCATTGTCTCACCCTCTGAGTGTCTTTCCCTACACACAAACAAGCACACGTTTAAAAAAAATGTCAAATGACTCCAACACCTCTGAGGAATGCATCACAGAGCTGATAATTGCTGCTACAGATGCCATCACAAACAGTAGAGTCGCTTGGAAATGAATCCACCGCTGTTTTACCAGAGCAGCCCTGGGAGAACATTTCCTAAAGAGCATTTCATCCTCTCACAGGTAGATAAATTAATGAGTCAGGCTGTAGAGAAGATTTCGCTCATGAATAATGCATTTACATTTTTGTGGCTTTTTCATAATCGACCAGTAATGTAAGCCTTTGTGAGCTACCTACTTAGATAGCAATTTAAGGGATAAGTAAGGAGCATTTTGCCGACTATAATATCTCTCTTTTTCGGAAGACATAAGGTGAATTAGTTCCTGCTTATATTTTTAGCAGTGCTGGTTGACGAAGTATTCATTTTTTCAATAGAGAGATTTAAAAAAGTCTTTAAAAAAGCAAGAACAAGACTAAGCAGCTACAAGAAGAGTCCAACATTGCAAACTTTGATTTGAATTATATGTAAGGCAGACAACAATTGTTTGAATTATATAATCAAAAACCATTCAAGCTGTTAGTTGTATATCAATAGAAACAATATACTTTAAGTTCAATATGCCAATTGTATACGCACATTTAGGTATGTTGATGTAAGTGACTTACATAATTTGCATTCTTTCATGGCAGTGGGCGGAGCTAAATATTTATTTTGCAATAGTGGAATTAATGCAAACAAATGGGTTCAGCAAATACATACAGGAACTATGAGCATTATAATGGCCCGTTTACACTGAGTGGTAAAGAACGGTACGGTATGGGTCACCTTTATCAGGATTGCGTTTCCACTGCCAAAAGGGTACCAATAGTACCAAATATAGATGCGTGGCGAACAGAAGCAAGAAAGCGAAACCGCTCGCGCTTCAGACTGCCTCGTAAACAATTATGGGGCACAGGGTAGAATCTGCTCTTCTTCTTGGTTTTGTGGCTACTCATCAAGACGACAACAAAGTTTGTTTAAGCTCCAGTCGGCCATGGCTCGTTATTATATATATATATTATTACAGTGTAATGTTTCAGCTGTGTGTTTAAAAATGGCGGTTTCTTTGTTTTCATTCTCCTGGCTTGTTGCGAGTTGAGCTAGTGACGTATCTAAACCAATAGTGTTCTGTGCGTCCTGCTCCACCTTTTGGTACCCTTTTGCTATGCTAGGTACCCTTCGCAAAGGGTACCCAAAAGTAGTACGGTACGGTTTGTTTTTAAGGTACCTTTTGAAAACGGAAACGGCTATAAAAGCGTTCCGAACTGTACCATACCACTCAGTGGAAACGGGCCATTAGTGGAGCTCATAACAATTCTTTCTTTAAAGGTTTATCGGTTATTGGTATAACATTAAAAATTCTATATGGAGAAAATGCATGGGGTTTTAATTCCAGCACCTGACTGTTGCACTCTGTTGCAGCATTGCAGCCTTTACTCAGTATTTGTCTTTTCCACAAGTTTTTGCTTTCATGTTGTTAGCTTAGCAAAATTGTAATGCTTAGCTGCATTGGAATTCCATGCCCTATTTGTGTAGTATATATTCTTGTTGGTGGTAAACTGAGTAGTACTATATGTCTGATAAGGCTACACGACATTGGATAGAAATATTACACTGCAATCTTTTACATTTCTGCGATACATTTTGGGATATTGAATAATTGAACAGATCCACAAATCATGTGTGTTTACAGCTGTGGCTCTTGGTAAAAATAATCCCATCTCTACAATATAAATTCTGTGATGTGACTATTGCAGATGTGCACATTGTAATATCAATGCTGAATCAAGTTATTGTGCAGCCCTGATGTCTGAGTAGTTTTCATTAATAAAACAGCAGACAAAAAGTACCCAGTTCGTCTAGACAGTTGAGTGCATAATGTGTCATTTGGGACACAACTAATAACTTTGGTTATATTTTACTTAAACTGCCTATAGGTAATAGATAGTAGGCAGCACAATTTGGGAACAGTAATATTTCTTGATCTTCATGAGCTGAAGATCCAGCTGGTCCAATGAAAATCAATTGTCATGGACAGTGATAACAGTGTAACTTATATTTCATCATCAACAAATGAATTTGGCTGCCCAGCACATCCAACCTGCACCCCCTCCCTCCCTTAAATCTGTTCTGCTGCAGTAATCAATCTCCATTATGACCTCATCAGCTGCTTTCTAATAGTTATGTTTACGGTCCTGAGCCACAAAGTAATGACCGCAAAAAAATGATTAAGGCCTTGGGGTTTCGATCTCAATGAGGCATTTACAAATTTCATTTTGGGTCACTGAGTTTTACAGTCAAATGGGACTGGACAATTATATTGAAATGTGTGTGGATCAATTGAACTGTTTTGTTTGGTTTGTCTGTAGATATAAACCTAAATGTGAGAGCAGGGAAAAGAAAGAGTTATGCTCTGCAGGGTTAAAAAGAATCTGTGTTTCAGCATATCAAAGGATTCAGAAGAGCAGATTTTGGTCCAGTTTTTCATATCCATCTGATGTTTATTACTTCTATCAGAAAGACTGAAATCATTTGAGAACAACAAGAGATGGTGAATTGAGTTAGATTAATAAGAGTCAAGACAACAGAACGGAAAATGAAAGAAGTGAGAGATTTTCTAGCTCTCTCTCTCTCTCTCTCTCTCTCTCTCTCTCTCTCTCACTGGCTCGGTGTCTGATGAGAGTGCATTATCAGGCTCATCTTCCTCTGGAAGGTTAGGTCGACCCACTGAGACTCTACAGTGTCATAAAATCTTGCTTTTTAGGGCCTTTGATTTTTTTTTTTTTCTTAAAAAGTAAATTCAAGGTTTTTTTGTATTCTGGTATTTTATCTTCAGTTTTTGGTTAAGTTACAGCTCACTTTGCTAGGTTTTTTAATATATTGTGTTGTGTAAGTGTACCTTTAGGAAAATCTTGGGAACTGATTTATAATTTTAGTTGATACGTGGCCATGTTTTGCTTGATTGTACTCATGCTTGGCCATGTTTTAATCATTTTCCTCATTTTAGTTTTAAAGTGACAGTATTGCACTATATAGTGCTTTCATTTTAGCTAAATTCTGGCCACTTTATACTAATTTGATTCCTTGTTTAAGTCAAATCATGATTGTATTGTAGTCTAAATATTCATTCATTCATTTTCCTTTGGCTTAGTCTTTATTTCAGAGTTCGCCACAGTGGAATGAACCGCTAACTATTCCGTCATATGTTTTACACAGTGGATGCCCTTCCAGCCACAACCCAGTACTGGGAAACACCCATACACACACACTCATACACTACAATCAGTTTATTCAATTCACCTATAGTGCATGTCTTTGGACTGTGGGGGAAAACTGAGCACCCGGAGGAAACCCTCACAAACACGGGGAGAACATGCAAACTCCACACTGAAATGCCAACTTGTCCAGCTAGTAGTGCGGCCTGTAGTCTAATTATTTTTTTTATTTAATTAAGGTAACCTGTGGGCATCAAGAGAGCAGATGTAAGTGATGGGACAAATTCTTCTCTTACCGCTATGTGGTCTTTTTCCATTATGCATTAAACTCAACAGAAAACCATGATTTTAGAAAAAAAGATTTTGCAAAAGCCGTTTCATGTTGACTTGTGTGCTGCAAATCAAAAATCATTCCCATTTTAAGCTCTTTATCTTTTTTGTATTCACTCCATACGAAGTCCTCAGTGCTTTATTAAAGTCATTTGCTAAGATGTATTTTTGTCCTGAAGCAAGCCAAGATGCCTTTACTAATTATTTTTAAAGTCTGGGTGCTAGACAACACAGCATTTTTTTTTCAGACTGTACCCTAATTGATTTGGCCCTTTAAGAGCAGACAACAATATGTTTAAGTCTTTGAAAGCTGCAGATGTTGTGATCCGTGCTGATTACTGGTAAGCGGCTTAGAGCCCTGCCGAGCGCGCCTGAATTGCAGCAGAGAGACGGAGGGGGTGGGAAGGATGAGGATGGGGAGTGTGTCACACCATTGTGCTGACTTACACAGGAAATGAGAGTGTGTGTCGACCCGCAGACCAGATATCTGGATGGGGGACAACAGGGAAGGGAGAGGTCAGGGAACGGTCTGCAGTGGAGGGGTCTCTATGTTACATAAAAGATGATAAATGTCAGTAGAAAAGAAGCATTACAAATGATGTCTTAATATCTCAGGTTTGAAAAGTTTTACACAGTGTCCACATAAATGACTGAAATTCTATCCTATGGATGTCAGGCCAGCAAACAGCAATGTTACTTTGTAAATAAGCACAACATGCTTGACCACATACATTGTAGTCTGTGTATTGTTTTGGTTGTCTAGTACTGTACTTACAGTATGCATGCTTATACATTGGATATGCAATACACATATGCATAAGGTCACGTGAAAGCGAAATTGCAAAAAATGTGTAATTTTAAACCTGTCAAAAGTAGCATTTTTACATCCCCAAAACGCCACTATCTTGTAAATGAACAGCCAAAATGCTTACAAAGTGTTGGTATCACTTTAAAATAATGGTCCATTAGTTAATGTTAGTGAATGTATTTTCTAACATAAACTATTACCAATACATTTATTAAGGTATTTATTTAACTTTTTGTTAATGTTAAAGTTATTTAAGTTAAATAATGTTAGTTCATGTTAACTCACTGCGATTTAACTAATGTTAACAAGCACAACTTTGGATTTTAATAATGCATTAGTTAATGTTGAACTATGATTAATTAATGCTTTACATGCTTTTTATTCATGCTTAGTTAATGATATTACATACATTAACTAATGAACCATTATTCTAAAGTGTTGCCAAAGTGTTAAGTTGAAAATGGAGTAGGGTAAACATATCTTCAGTTTTATCTCCAGCCCTGAGAAAAACCTGCTCAGATGTACATAGACTTTCAGAAGAGATCTCAGTGTCTTAAACTGTGCTCAGATGTGACAGCAGACTTGGCAAATGACTTGAACAATGTACCAACAAACTAAATATTAACCTCCTATGGATAAAAAAAAATAATTCAAAAACATATTTTCCTAAACACACATTGCATTGAGATAACACGTTGTGCTTAATATGTAATCAAGATTTTGTGTAAATTAAGCAACAGGTAGCCCCAAATAAGGTGAAATCTTAAACTTTACAAAAACGATGATGAGGGTGACACCGTGGCGCAGCGGTTAGCACTGTTGCCTCACAGCAAGAAGGTTGCTGTTTTGAGTCCTGGCTTTTCTGTGTGGATTTTGTATGTTCTACCCATGTTCGCGTAGGTTTCCTCCGGGGGCTCTGGTTTCCCCCACAATCCAATGACATGCACTATAGGTGAACTAAATAAACTAAAATGGCTGTCGTGTGTGTATGAATGAGTGTGTATGGATGTTTTCCAGTGCTGGGTTGCAGCTGGAAGGGCATACACATACTGTATGTTGGATAAGTTGGTAGTTCATTCTGTTGTGGTGAGCCCTGATGAATAAAGGGACTAAGCCTAGGGAAAATTAATATAAATGTAATACCTTTTAGAACTCTTATTATTTCTCCCATTTTTATTTTTGCTAATCAACCGAGTCACATACACACCTAATATTCATCCTAAATATTTAGACTTCTATCAGCACTGTAAAATTGTTGGGTTCCAACCACTTTCCTTCATGTTGGCCCAACACAAATCGAATAAGTTAAATTAATTGTTTTGCAAATTTAAGTGGATTGAAGATGCAACAATTAAGTTGCCCCCCCCCAAAAAAACTCAAGAATTGTGTTGATTCAGCTCATTTTAAATAAGTAGTTTGATCAGCCTGCAAAAAATACATTTTGTGTGTATAGATAACAACCACAATTTCTAATTTGCTACCTTACAAATTAAGTATCAAATTTATATCTGCTCCATCTTTCCTGCAATTCTCTGTCCCACAAACATTGCCTGAATTCAGGTATCAGCACTTGATGTGTAATGTGTGTGTGTGTGCATATCCACCCTTAATAATCTCTCTCTTTGGATGGATGTTACTGGTTGCATGGCCTCTGCTGACCTTGAACTGAAACAACACTATCAACTGGACTGTCCCTGTATTTCTCAGAAGGCAGGGCTTAAGAGGAAGTCTTGATTAGATATGTACTGATGCAGTTGTCCTGGGTCAGGCGTGGCGGATTCAAAGACAGCAGGTCACGCTTTATGAAACGCTCCAGCTCAGATTTAGAAGGCATCTGTATTGATTTCAATGAAGGCATTTAATAACTAGTGAAATAGAAATGCACAATAACAGGTAAACAGGAATGATTTGCACGATTTCCATTGGCACTCCAGGAGGTAGAGAGACGTCATGCCCATTGGATGTACGTGAATGTCTGTTATTGTTCTTTAACAGTGTTTTGTATGTCTTTCCAATGTGTCTATGAGTGACGCTGCCCTCTGTGTTACATACTGTGTGTGTTATATTTCATAATTGTGTTGAGCCAGTTCTAACCTGGTTAATGTAGTTAGAGAGAATGGATGTATGGAAGGAAGATGTCTCAGCGCTCTACTATAATGTCTGTCCCTGTGGACGTGTGCATTGACTGACTAATGTAATGAATGAAAGTTTTATTTTTAGGGCTTCTTCGATAACTTAATATGACTTGAAACCACTACAATCACACTCGTAAAGATGCCAGCAGACAGTTTGAGCTTTCAAGGCTTTAAAAAACACTTGTGTACTTTGATGGCACTTGCCCTTGATTTGTGCATCAGAGAAACACAGAGATAAGCAAAATTTCAGCAGCCAAGTGTTTGTGCTTGAACTTGCTGCAGAAATTCTAACTGCACACTAAACAAAACATTTACTTTTTGTTACATGACATAAGTAAACTGGATTGTAAAATAGCTGTAAAGTAAAATAAAATATATTTTTAAGAGCCATTCATTTGTGATTTAGACAACATTGCTAATAATGGATGTTTTCTCAACTCAAAATAGTTAAAAATTTTGCTAAATATTCTGATTGTCCTTGTAAAATAGCACTATGGTATTTCATGAAAATACATTTAATATAATAATATTGTGAGATACAATTGCAGATTAAAGGAAAAAAATTGTCCTTTTATATTTTAAAATGTTATTGATATGATGCAATCAACATATGCTTATTCTGAAAACGTACCCCATATACATTTCTGGAGATTGCCAATTATGTAGTCAGAGGTTCGTACGGGTGAATTTCATCTTTAAAACGAACACTACAGGGTGGTATGATGCCGTTCCCTACAAATAACAGATTTAGAATGTGGTAAACTCTGAAAACGTGGTAAAAATCAGGCTGCCGCGAAGGCTTTTCTCTTTCTGGATTGCTTTTGAAAACACTGTCAGTTGAGTTTAGGGAAGTGGGTGGGTGGGTCAATCAATCAGTCGACAGCGGCCTCTGGTAGATTTACGTGAGAAGAGCAGGCAGGAATGGCACTCCTGGGACGTATTTGGCACTCTCCAGAAATGTATATAGGGGTACATTTTGAGAATGAGCCGAGGTTGGAGGCAATGCTGAATTTTTCACTTCGATTGTCAGTGATCTCTACATTCTTCACGTAAAATGCTGATTATGTGTTCATTAATAAAATACTTATTTTAACAATTTCTTTCAGGATTTTTTGATGGATAGAAAGTGTTTTTGCATTTTATTATTTAGAATGTTTTACAATGATATAAAGTGTAATAACAATAATAACAAAATATTTACAATAAAAAAATTCTACATCTAAGTTGTAATAAATGCTGATAATTAAAATGTTAAATTATTACTCTAAACATGGATGGATGTCAAAACTCATTATCAGCATGTTAATTTTAATTGCTTGTGAATGAATTCTACTTTCACGGTGGCATTGTAGAAAACACTGCTGTGAATCTGTGTTGATGACTCTACAGTAGGGCAGCCCTCTGGCCTGTCTTATTTATGCATTTAGTGTTTGGGGAGGTTTGACTCGTTCACCCTCTCACTCGTTCTCCTTTTCACTCTGTCTTAAGATTTTCTGTACTTTTGTTCCTGCTCAAACTAGGTCTTTTGTTCCTTTTTTTACAATGCATTGCCTAATCAGAAGAGGCAGCATGTAGGTACCCCGACAAAACACAGCACACATGCCTCAAACGGCTGCATGATTCACTTCTTCTCTCTTTATTCGTCTTCTTTGTTCTCTCTTGTGCCACAGAATGATACGTTGATATGAAACAAATGTATGCTAACATTTTATTGTTTTTGCATCTTTTTTTCCCCCATTTTTTGCTTCTCATGTTTATTAAATGTGCTTGCACCGTTTCCCATCAATATTCTTGATTTATTTCATTTGGTATGCATCTTCACGGAGGAATATTTCAGTCCATGTTACTTTTTGATGTGATCTTTCATTTGTTTTCTTTTATTAAACAACATGGTTTAATATTTTTGTGGATTTGTATTTATTTATTGCTTTTGTAGCTTGATTGTTGTTTATTTCTTACTCTTCTCTCTACCTCCTCTTTTTCTCTTCCGTGCACCTTTGTCTGACTGCGTAGTGCAAAATAATTGTAATGACAATTTAATTTCTTCTTTGTCTTTCTCTCAAGGGGATGTGCTTTTTCAGATGGCGGAGGTTCACAGACAGATCCAGATGCAGCTAGAGGACATGGTGAGTGTCATTAATGTGATGAACATCATATTGCCTCACAGGCTCACATTTTCTCATTACGTTTTCTCACAACATGACTGAGTCGATCAGGTCGTATCTAAAAGAGCCCATTAGCCCCCGGGGTAAGGAAATGGAAGGGAGTGGTGTCTCAAAATGTCACATCGACTAGTACGCTTCCGTATATACATGGAGGACAATAGACCACGGTCACATGTGTAAATACACAGACTTTCCTGTTCTGTGTGACACAGCTGCAGAAGTTAAACAAACCATATCTGAAAGGATAAGAGCGTTAAAAATGTCAGTTTTGGATCTTTAAGGCTGTTTTGTCTCATGCTAGCGACAGTATGTGCAAAATTGCTAGTAAGTTTTGGTGTGTGCATTTGATATAAACTGTATTTTTCTACTGTAATTTTCAGCTGAAATCATTCCACAATGAACTGCTCACAGAACTGGAGAAAAAAGTGGAATTGGATGTTCGCTATTTAAATGTAAGTATATAAAGATACAAAGCATTCGAAATACTGCAAACTGTTACAGGTTCTTACTTATTCAAAATACAGTTTGAAATCCATATGAACTCGGCTGTTGTTTGATTTGATTTTATTGTATTTTTTTTATTATTTATCGATATAGTTATTATCCTTTGTGTGAATAGATCTTTAATGGAGATGTGATGAGTACTAGGCCTTTGTTTAACTGTGTTTAAGTTGGCCAGCCTTTAGCTGAATGCTGAAGTGAATGTGAAGGTAGCAGAAAACGAATTGAAGATAATTGGTAACACTTTACATTAAGGCTGTATTAGTTCATGTTGGTGCATTTACTAATATGAACAAACAATGAACAATAATAACAACAATGAACAATATAATAATAATAATAATAATAATAATCATAATAATAATAATAATAATATTAATAATAATAATAATTCTTTACATTCATATAAGCCAGACCACACACCAGCTGATTGGTGGAGAGGAGACAGAGTGATGAAACCAATTGTGATATGGGGATGGCTAGGAGGCCATGATGGACAGAGGCTAGTGGGCAAATATGTCCGAAATGCCAGGGTTAAACCCCTACTCTTTTTCAAAGGACATCCTTGAATTTTTAACGACCACAGTGAGTCAGGACCTCGGTCTAACGTCTCAACCGAAAGACGGCGCTCAAAGTACCCATCAGTGTAGAGTCCATCGGTTTACTGTACAGTGCCATTAGGACCCACAAAGACCACAGATGAGTGCCCTCTGCTGGTCTCACTAACACCACTTCCGAAAGCAACCTTAGCTTCAGTGTGCGACCATGTGAGTGTTGCAGGGAGCTAGCTGCTGGCAAGCTAGCTCAAATGACAATATATTTACTACAGTATTTGTTCGTGTTAGTTAACGTTAGTTAATGAACATACAGTCGTTCATTGTAAGTTCATATAAACTAATGTTAACAAGCATGAACTTGAATGTTAATAATGCATTAGTAAATGTTGAATTATGATTAATAAATGCTGTACAAGTGTTGTTCATACGTAGTTCATGTTAGTAAATTAACTAATACACTAATGAGCATTAACTAATGAACCTTATTGTAAAGTGTGACCAGATAATTAACATATGATCCATGTTATGACTCTATTAACATAATTTAGCTCCAATAAGAAACAATAAAAATGATATAAAACATCATTTTGTAAACAGCATGTTCACTTTTTGTTATTTAAAAATATTAACTTCCCTCAAGATTGTCTTTTCACCAAGCACAGTCAAAGTGTGTCCATGTCTCATTTCTTATTCTCTATATTTTAGTAAATTGGCCTGATCCACCCCCAAATGACATCTCTTTTAAACCTAATAATTGAGTTTAGTGCATGTAATGAAAGCAAGAGCATTACTGCTATTAACACCAATGCCTTCTAAAAGCCTTCCTGTGTGAAGAAAAGTGATTTTTTTTTCACTTGAAAGAAATCAGTTTATATGCATGAAAGATCAGCAGTGCATCTGAAACCAGGCTTTCAGCTACACCGATTGAAAAAGTCTTCTTATACTGGGGTCTCCAACGTTCTTGTGTGTAAATGCATCAATTTGACCCTCAGCTTCTTGGCAAGAAATCAAAAGCACATTAATCTGGTCACTCGTTTTCAGCTTTGACAAAAATAATTAACTGCGCTCCCACACATAGCAACGACAGGGGAAAAAAACTCAGTCAAATGTAGCAGAAGGCTTTGGCAGTGAAGACCGGTGGAAACAAAGAGGCATGGTCTGAAACACAATGAATCTCAGAAGCAGGAAGATGCATTGAGGACAATGAAAGAGCTGATTGGACCGACTCAGCCAAGTTCCCATTAGTAATGAACATGTGAAACCTTCAGGTCTTTTAAATTCTGGGTTAAGCATTGCTAAGAAACAGTCGATTCAAGATGAGCATTTATTCTAAACTTTTAAACCTTCCTGAGAATAACAGTATAGTGCATGCTACAATAAAGAGGTCCATCTCATCCCATTCTAGTTGGCATTCGTCCACTTGAGGTCTTTTGGGATGGAAGCTTCATATATATATTTAAACGCAACCATTAAATTCCTCGTCTTGTCCATTTGGATATTGTTAGTCGCTGATTGAGATGAGAGCTGTGTTGTGTCTGGCAGGCAGCTCTGAAGAAATATCAGATGGAACACAAAAGTAAAGGAGAAAGTCTGGAGAAATGCCAGGCCGAGCTGAAGAAACTGCGCAGGAAGAGTCAGGGCAGCAAGAACCCCTCCAAATATGGAGACAAGGAGATGCAGGTGAGTCAGCGCTCTACTTCTTTTTCATCTGATTAGTTCTGGAATAATTCTGTCATTTAATTTCAATGTGTCAATCCAAATCTGCACAACCCCCTTTTCTGTTTTCAAGAACATAATCGGTCGCTTTTATTGCTGAAGACCTACAATGTTTAATAAAAACCTCTATCATATGGCTTCAGTAGATCTGAAATCTACCAAATGATGATTTATGATCTGTTTTGTAGCTTGAAAGCTCCTGTTAATTATGTCTGCATTAGGGCGGTGCAATATGGATAAAATAATCATATTGCGCTCTTCTGAACGAATATTGCGATTGCGATTTTGGCAACTTTTTTTTCTTTTTGAAAAAATAAAGCATTTCAACATGAAAAATAAAGGTAAACAAACCTCATTTTCAGTCATAACAATACATAAAAACTAACGTAAATCAAAACCACCTATTCGATTTTCCCGCTCTACTTCGTATTGCGTGGAGTGAGCTCTGATTGGTTAACATCTTTCTCCTGCTCAGCTTAGCTGTAATTGGCGAATGTGCTGCATCAGCTCTGATTGGTTAACATATTAAAATCATTCGCACAAGAACTTGAAAAAAATCGAAATAAATTAATAGATAAAATTGCAGCCTTTGCGATTTAGAAATTGCTTGTGCTTAATCACGTTTTTTTTTGCGATTGCGATTAATTGCACAGCCCTAGTCTGCATGGAAAGTCTTCTTCATTCCATGGATTATAGTCATACAGATTTGCAACAACATGAGTTTGAGTAAAAGATTTATTTTTGGATGAAAAATATCTTTAGAAATCACTGTCATGTTAAGTCTTCATAAATCAAATACTAAAATAAATGTCCAAATGAGTTTGGCAGTGGTTTGGAATTTCTAGAATAGGCATAGAATTTGTGGTGTAAATGAAATCTGCGACATCTAGATTTCCTGTTAAGCTGCGTTTACACCAGACACAGCACATGCAAATAAATTGTGCTATTTACACATAAATAGACCCGTGAACATTTTGAGTTTACTCGCTTCATTTGCACATCATATTCGCTTCACTCGTGTGTCAAATTCGCTTCACGATAGATACAGATTTGCATCATGAACAGGGCTTTTGTCTGTGCAGTGGCTCTAGCTTCATTGCTAAATGGTTAACATGGATTTTATTAAGCAAGTAGCTGTGCTTTATGTGCTTTAGGAAGGCTGAAAAACAGCGTTGATTTGTTCAGGGGCATGTCTGAGTGCACTAGATCCTTTCAGAGGTGCACCCAGCTCTATGAGTTCATAAACTCCTACAGAAACTATCTGAGCCGAGCCCAGGTTGATGAGCTGTTGTCGGGTGTCAGCAGGAAGATTTCCCCTCGGGACACCAATTGCAAGTGCTACATCAAAATCAAGCCCCTACAAGAGCAAACTTCTGATTGGTTAACACGACGCAAATGTCTGTTAAAGCTCAGATTTTTCAACTCGAGTGAATCGCATGTCAAATTTTCAAAACTCTCAACCCTGCGGCACTTCATTTGAGCAAATTGTGACAATCACAAAAAACTCATCGCGTCTTTACCTTGACTTAAAACTTTAATGACTCACGCTTGACGTTTCATCAGCGTCTGGTGTGAATGCACCATTAGGATGAATATATTCTATAATCCATCTGTTTCTGGAAATAATCCCTATAAATCCCCCTTCCTCTAGTCACAGTTCGCATATACATTTGTGAACTCGCTTAAGTGAGAAAGTGAAAAGTGTTCGAACACTCAAATATTGTTCGACTGGTTTATTCAAATTACCATATTGGAAGCATACTTTGCCAAGACTAAATAATCTATTCAAATCTTAATGAGAATGAATTTTCCACACATTGTAGATCTACAAGATTTAGACAAGATGTTTTCGTCATGTTCTTTCTCGACAAAGGTGTATTTTTGCAGTTTGATATGCTGTTGCTCTTTTCATGTTCCTGCTTTGCTCTGAATCAGACACTAAACTGTGAAAACAGAAGACAAAGATTCTAGTTTGAGTCTGTTTAGGTGTTAGAGAAAATCCCACTCTGCTTGGCTGAAGTCCTGCCATACAATATTGTAGTTGTTTTGTGTGGGTTTGATTGTGTGCGGTGTCCTTGTGCTTTTGTTCATCGAGGCCTCACTGTACGGGGGTTGAATGGTTTGTTTTGAGCAGGTGTGGGTCAGGCGGAAGTGGGAGTGTTGTACTGTAGGCTGACCCAAGGTCACTTCATGCCATTAGCTGTAGGTGTGCTCCTCATAACACACTGTTGCATAAACACTGTGGGCTTCGCTTGCTTATTAAACACTCCACAGGTGTGTATAGGAGAAATGTGAGTGGGTTATTGGAATGAAGCAAGCGACCTCTTTAAAGCAAACTTCCTGTTCCAGATTTTAACAAAACCTGGAGGAGGATTACAGCGAGCTAAACATCAGAGGCGATTTGTTACTACAGTATACATCAAGTGTGGGAAAAACTCTAAATTTAAGAATTTGTTTCCGTTTGAGTTCATATTCGAAAAGAGGAACAGGAAGTTGAAATAGCAGGAAAGGAAATTTCTTCTGAACTGTAATTTAGCACACTAGAATTTCACTAGTTAATAAAGTTTAAGTAAAATGTCAGTAATTGTTTTATTGTATTGAGGTCTGAGAACCTTTCTACCAAATTACAAAATGACAAATTAAAGTAAGATTTGAACAGTTTTCATTTGTTGTGACTGAAAATCAGCGTTATTCAACCAAACAATGATTTCCTAAATCTTCTTAAGGTAAAACATTTGTATTAGGGCTGCGTGATATTGGAAAAAATCGGACATATTGTATTGCGATACACTGTATCTATACAGTTTCACCAAATGACTGAATAGCACTATTTGGAAAGAATCTATATAGTCACACTTCATTTTAAGGTTAAATTCTCACTAACACACAATTAAATATTACTTTTGCTTCAATAAACTCCTAAGTTGCTCCTTATTAATATAAATTAAGGTAGTTTAGGTATTGGCTTAGGGACGTAGAATAAGATCATGCCAAATATGAAGATTATAAGTACTAATAAGCAGCCAATATCTCAATAAAATGCATTCTAATAAGCAACTAGTTAATAGTGAGAATTGGTCCCTAAAGTCTTATCAAATGTGGTCATTTTGATTGATTGTGATGATTCTTTAGGGCAGTAAATCATGCATAAAATGTAATAAACTACAAATAGCTGAATACAATAAAGCAAAAAGTAATGTAAATAAACGGTGCATAAATCAGTATTTTGCTGAATGTTTGATCAAACACAAAACTATTAATTGAACATCAAGAAATCGAGAATTTCCAAGTGGTCTCCTCAAAAGAATAAAAATAAATTAATAAATAAATAAACACACATATGAAATGTATAAATAAATGAAAACTCCACTTTCAGCATTGCAATTTTTTGGCCCTCTGAGACCTCAACATATTCGAAGCCAATATGAAACTTAAAATTTTTATGTACTTATTTTCATGATCTAAGGCCAAAAGTTTATTGCAGCTCTGAAGAGAGAAGTGTATTCAAAAAACAGATGGAAATGACATTCTGAGTGTTGGTTTAGCCAAAGCCTTCAGGACATGAAAGATCTGTAAGTCAAAACATCTCTGGCTTTAGCCTGTATACCCCAGATACTCCCCAGGATTTATTTATTTATTTATATAGTACTGTAGTTATGAAAGCTGAGAAAAACATGCTGTACGTGTAAAGCCTTCCCGTGGTTCTCTATGTGTGGCTACACTCATGAGATTTATTCATTTTTTTCCTATGAAAGTGAGTTTTTTTTTCTTCCTGTAATAGCTTTTGTCAATTATTTATAGGTGTATGTGTGCTCATTCCATTTAGCAGGTCAGTATGAACCGTGGATGAATTTTACATGTAGGGCTCATGGTCCCCGCTGTGCGTCACACTGCTTTCGAGATGGCATGAACAAAACACTGCAAAACTCACTTCTGCAAGCCATGGAGAATATCTTTCACACACTCCATGACATGCAATCATAGTTGAAGCATATAGGTTGATGGTCAGTATTACTATCATACTTACATTAAATTAAATGATGATTAAACGAAAAGTTAAAAGCATTTTTATATTTAAAAACACTAATAAATTCAAAATACAATCTCTGTCATTTTCAAATATTATAATTATTTGCTCTACATTATACTGTCATGTGTAAAATCACTGTTAACATCGAAATTAAATAGTTTTAGTTATTCAGTTTATTTAATCAAATTTTTATTTTAATATCCATATAGTATTAATTGTGTGTATGTATGTATGTATGTATATATATATATATATATATATATATATATATACACATATACAAATACATATACATACATACATACATACATACATACATACATATATATATATACATATGTATATGTGTGTGTGGTTTTTTAGTGTTTCCTCACAACTTCATGATTTCAATTAATTTGACATGTAAAATCTAATTTAACCCTTAAAAATGAGTCCAGAAAAGGGAAACAATTCAAACTAAAAACCCAGGGGGAAATTTTTGAGAATCCAAATGGAGAATGTTAAACACAATAGCATGGTTTGTTTAAGAATCCCTGCTTGTCAAGTTTCCTCTGATTGCTAGAAAGAAGTGCAGGCCTCTCTCCACAGAAATGGTGCCAATATTAATACATGACCAATCTAATGCACTCATTTCTGTCTTTATTTCCTTGAGTTACCATAATGCAGAGAAATGATGTTGCGCTGCAATCGTATCCTGCATTCATATTCAGCATGTGTTGAAATGAGGCCATGCGGAGGGCAGGCAGATTGATTTGAGCTGGAATGTCATTTATGATTTCAGCCTGCAGTAGTGTAGGATATAGACCCACATTATATCATTTTGCACGTGTACGTGTGTCTACATCTGTATTCGCCTTGGGTACTAAACTAAATGCATGTAGTGCAGAAATTCTCAAATGAATCAGACTTTTGAACCGAGTCAAACTATGACATATGCAGCAGTTAACTAGCCGTTTACCAACTCTAGAGTGAACGCTGTGATTTTAACATGACAGATATTTAATGAGTGCCTATAGACTATTATTATGTCTTCTTAAGTATTACTTAACGTCAGTGCTAATCGTGCAGTCTGTGACCTGGACCACGGTGTGATTTTACTGTAAATATAGATGTTTTTTGACATGTCTCAAAAATAGTTTTAATAAATCATGGGTGAACCTCTATTACTTCATGCTGTATTGCATCTATCAAAGCTGACAGATAAAACACTGGGTTTCATACATTGCTATGTAAATTAAAGTGAATTTCTGTCAGCATTTGCTACTGAAACCCTTGTACACTCTCAAAAATAAAAATTCTTCATTGGCATTGATGGTTCCACGAATAACCTTTAATTAACCTTAAAACCTTAACCTTAAAAATCCTTACAGATTCTGTCTGTATCGATAACGCCATATGTGAAACTGCGTGAAAGCTTAGAATGTCTATTTTCATTGCAGGTGGGTAAGGGAAGATTTTTAATTCAGAAGGCCACATTTAGGCGGAATTACCAAAAATGGCTCAAAAGCTTAAGATTTCATTAAACTTTTCAATAAAATAACCTTTCATAAAAAGTTTCTTTGAGAACCAAAAACAGTTGATGTATGCCATCACTAAAAAAAACATTTAGGCAACTTTAAGTGTGTATATTCGGACTAAGTATATGTGCAATTTTTGTCTAAAACAAGTTTTGTCTAAATATGATGATACAGTTTTGCACTTATCTCTGGAGAGTTGTGTCTACATGTTCAGTTTTGTAAGTGCAATCGCTGGACCTCAGGGTTCAGCCGTAGTGCGTGGATTGTACACGAACTGTACATGTAGATTTACTCTTCATGACTCAGACACTGCTGGAAAATTGAATACAAGAAGAAAAGAAGTCTTGTCTGTAGGTCATTAAATACAAAGAACATCCCGCACGGTAGTGCTGTCATTAACAAAAGAAGAAGACACAGTCATGTCTGATCCATTAGCACAAAAGCATGAGCAGTCTACATGAAGAGGCAGGAAATGACATCATGTTCAAGTATAGAGATCAGAACATTACTGCTGCTCACAGTTTGCTTAATCGCTAACAAATTTCATTGGGAACAGTAAGATGTTATAATAAATGTATTTTAATATTTAATACACTTAAATTGCAATTCATTCCATTAAAATTAACATTGATTTGCAGGTAATTATTTGTCAGCTTTAAAAGACGTTTTGTTCAACAAACCATAATAAAATAAAAGGTTCACCCAATAAATCATGTATATTCAAAAGACAATTGTGGAGAAGTGTAACATGATTTCCCCTCAGTGTCTTCATCTCTGCGACCTACAACATTTCACTTATCAATTCCCAGTAAAGTTAAATGTCAAAGCAAAGCTTTTCAAGCTTGAGAAGTGATGTGATCGAGTGTTTGTGTTGATGTGCCGAAATATTCAGTGTTTTTTGTGTGCTGATCACGCTACCTGTGTGACCAAACTCCCATCCGTGATCAGAGACAAGACTGGATATTGTGCATTTTACATCGTGTTTTACCTAAAGGCTGATAACATCTAAACTTGCTTGACAACTCACAGCACGCTTTTATATTTGACACAACGACATCTGTTTCTTGGTTAAGCCTAAGGTGTTTTAGTGTTTCCTGCTGTTCTCTTTCACCTCAAACTGTTTTCCATCTGAGTTTAATGCAAAAGTTAATATGAAGATGAAGCTCATTTAATGTAAAAAAATAGTGTTGGTGACAGTATTGTGTACCAATGCACTGGATGAGGCATTGCTTTACTCAATCCAGTCACTAAACTCATGACACATCAAATACTGAGAGTCTAAGAGAATATAGTGCACAAGCGCATGCATCACCTGTGACATGTTTTCACACAAAACAATGACCTTTTTTAACTTGAGACTAATAATAGACTCACAAACAGTGATTGCAGCTTTGTTCATCAACACCTGGTGGGAAGGAATCAGCAATGCAGGTTGAGTAACCTTATGAGGGGTGTTATCTGTGTGTGCAGTTGGATCACATCCAGTTCCTGCAAGGTGTATGTCCTTGTTAGATGATATTTTGGCTAAGGTGTGATCTCTAGCGTAGCAGCAGCTTTGGTTATATTTATGTTGATATACGAGATACTGTCGTATTTTTATCAAATAATACTGCTTATATTTATTTTGCAATGCAATGCAAACTAACGAGCAGGGCGCTCTGTGTTACATGGAATTCTGATCAAACCAAATATTGCGGTTAAATTCAACCCTCATCAGCTTTGCGTGCTATGGATCATTGAGCTTTAGCTTTCCCATTTGCCATCATACAATGAGAGTAACAGCAAGCCTACATGGTTGTCATTTTAAATGTGCGGTTTGTCTTAGCATGGCCTTCATTGCATCAGGCTGAGTCCAAATGGGGCGTTGTTTGTCATTTTTTATGTCTGCTTCACACCACCTTCCTGTCCTCCAGTATGTCGAGACCATCAGCAGCAAACAAAATGAGCTGGATAACTACATCTCTGAGAGCTACAAGAATGCCCTATCTGAAGAGAGACGGAGGTACTGCTTTCTTGTTGACCGTCAGTGCGCAGTGGCCAAAACCAGCAACAACTACCACACCAAGGTGAGGATATCACATCATGCCTAAGAAAATTTGGGTCGCAGAAACACTGAAATTCAGTTAATTTAGATAAAGATTGTGTTAAGCATGGCTTATAGAACTTATGTGCACATTTTAAAGTGTTAAAGACAACATGAAATGACATTTACAAGACATTTAGCTTTTGCAACTTGACATTTTGAAGTGAAGCTAAATAATCAGTGAGGCTAATCTGACTTTGTTCATATTTGGTTGGATCATTTGATCAGTTGTTATGTCAAAATGGCATTTGTTGCATTAACAAAAATGACTAAAGAGATAAGACGCACTATAAGACAAAACACATTTAAGAAAGTATATAAGATTTCATGTTGCTTTTAATCTTTCAATCATATAAAGCAAATCATGTATTATAAGTATCCATTTTGCCAAGTAAATGATGTACTTGGACAACTTTACACTTTGTGTTCAGTTGTTTCTGCCCCCAAATCCCATTTATTCAGTCATTCATATCATTCCAGTGCTGATCATTCCACCATGCTTGCTAGAGAATGTGCTATATATTTTGGGAAAGAGTCTTTGTGTTCACACTTTTCTGGTTTGAGTTGATTAAAATGAACTTGAGCGTTGCAAGTGTGGTACATAATGTTTTTTTACACTTCAGTAAAATATCTAATCAAGACTACTGTACTTTTGATTGCTTATCAATTGTATTGAGGAAGTTTAAGTGGTGCAAATGGTAGATCAATCACCATTACGCAGCAAACGATGACTATTCTTTTTAGGACATTACATTCACATTGATCAAAAATAGACCAGAGATTCTGTGATATCTGGTGGATTCACCAACACGCAGAACACCAGTCATTCCCACGTAAGCACTAACTCCTCCGTGACGCCTACGCTTTAGAGTTGGTGATAGACAGAGAGCTGGGAGCATCGATGGCAAGAGAAGGAAAAGAGAAAGGGAGGGCCAGGCAGAGAGTGGCCCACTTTTACAAGAACAGACTGTTCAGAAGATAATCACTGTTTTCATGTATGTGTAGGAAGAAATTTCTCTGCATGCAAAATGGAGAAACATTAGAGACAAAGACAAAGAGGAGATTTTCATTGGGTAAAATTCTATTCTTCGTAATACTAGCCATATCTCACCTTCTTTATGATGCTCTTTTATGAGAACAGGAAGAACAAAAGTGACGTGAACTGAACTGACCATCTGCCAGAGTTTGTCATTGCTGGATCTTAACACCATCACCCACGCCAGTCATGCAATAGCAATGGTACTTGATACTTACTCACTCGAATGCAACCGAGAGCAGAAGGAACAAAGAGAGTAGAAAGACTCTCTCGCACTCAGATGACTAAGAGATTTTAATACTGTGAAGACAAACCAAAAGTTCTCCTAAGCATGTCAATAAAAATGTATACATTTAAAGGGTATCTGGAAAACTAATGGGTTGCATCTGAACATTCCTGAAATTTCCGTATTGTATAGAACAAATCGCATGTAACAAAAGTCTGATGTCTGACTTTAAAAAAAAAAATACCAGCATGAAAACGTTATTAAATTAGTATGTGTTTTAGTGCTTACGATGCAATTACAACATTTACCTCTCAAACTAAGGCCCAATCCTAATTCTACACCTCAGCTCTTTCCCTTACCCCTACCCCTTGTTTTGCACATTCACGTGAAGGGGTAGAGGTGTCCCAATTTTCTTTAGCTTGAAGGTGTAGGGCTAAGGGAAAGGGCTATATACCCCTCGAAAGGAGATTTTTTAGGACCACACTAGAAACCAAGGGGTAAATTTCCCAGAATACACCAGCTACAACAGCAGCATGACTGGACACGGAAGTAAGGCGATGCATAAATTAGTATTTTTTGACATTATTATGAATATTTACAACAAACAAGCATACATTTTTATATATTCATAACCGCGTTCGTGTTTTACCGTCATGCTTTAAAAAAAACAAAAAAAAACAAGTTAAAAACCGCTAAATTTCGCTGTCTATAATCCATAATAACAACTCCAATATAGCATTCCCACAACATCCTGTCACTCAATGACACTCAAATCCCCTGTCAGAAAAGTTTGGTTGCTGGGAATGACCTTTTTAAAGTGTCTGGTATAATGTAAATATTTTTGTGAGTTTACATAGATGAATGATGCCAGGATGTAAATGCACAGTACAGTTATGATCTTATTGCTAAATTATATCGTTATGATAACATGATATATGCCTTCAGTGATTTCCTGAAGATAAATATCAAAATAATAACGCAACTGGAACAACTACAGCAGTCGTGATCATATGATGACGTGTGCAGGTGCTGTAGTGCTGTCCCATTTCTAAGGGGGACATTTTGAAGTCCCTCCCCTTCACACTCTGTTTCAAGGGCCAAGGTGAAGGGAAAGGGAAGGGAGTAGGGGTACAAAAATAGAATTTGCATTGGGCCCATATAATGCGATTTTAAACACAGCTGTGGTTTCCAAACTCACACTCAGGTTGCCGTAAGCACCTTTGTGCTATATGTCAGCGCACTTAACCACTAGGCTATTGGCGCTAACAAAATTCACACTTGGAGCAACTTTTTGAGGAATTCAAAACTGGCAACATGCCAGTTAACTCTGAGTTTTAGCCAATATGTGGAGGCCAAACACCAAAGTTCATCCAAAACTAAATGCACATAGACTCAAGTCCTACCAAACTTGTATAATTGTTTAGTTTACCACAGAACATTAGGTGAGATCACATTTGGCAGAATATTTACTATTTTTGTACTGTGTACTTCACGTTTTACATGATCTTACAATACTTTTGTATGAGGAAGAAGCCAGAAGTGAAAACGTTTATGTGTGTATTATATCCAAAGCTATCATATTGTATCTCATTTGCTTCTTCACTTAGTAGCTTTTAGCATTTATGAGGGAAGGGTCTTGATGATATAGAAACCAATAGAAATTCACAAGAGATGTATTTTAATGCATGTTAATAAAAAGTGGAAATCGTTACACGTCAATTAAACACTTGTCAATTAAAAACTCACTGAAAACCCATGTTAATACAAGGTGGAAACGGGTCCTTTAAAACTGAAACAACATGTCTTAAAGTGGCATTTTTGTGATTTTAATGAAAAGCATTTAAGAGCTACATCACTGAGCTACACATTTAGGAAATAATAGTTCAGGACTTTGAAACTATTCAGCAGCACTGAAGAAGTCAGTCATACAAGTTTGGAACAGCAGGGGATTGAGTAAATGTGAATAATTATCACAGAACTTCAATGTTCTAGGTGAACAATCCCTTTAAAACTGTGTTAATATGTCAACATCTTCAGCGATGGTTTAATGAGCTGTAACTAAACACAAAATCTGTCATTCCTTTTAAAGTCGAAACAGAAATAGCTCTCTATGGTTCTTTCCTATTGTGACACATATGCAAGCGAAACGTTTTCCTTTAGCAAGAAAGAAAAAAATGCACACTGCGACTTTACAGGGAATTGATTGGATCACTGTCATTTGTTAACTGCTGTGAATGGCAGGCTGTTGGAGGGAAGGAAAGGGAATTTTCTATAAAAAATATGATCTTTAGTTTTGGTTTCATTGTGATAAGTTCTGCCAATTGTTTTGAACACAATAAAACGGTGCTAGCGTTTCAGATTTTACGAACCCAGCGAGGTCGTGACAGAGTCTGCAGGTGCTTGGGCAGGCAGGATGGTGATAATTGCTTTGGGTGGGGTGGTATGTGGTCGTGACTTAGAAAATGACCACGGGGGTTTAGCAAAAATGGTACTGACCTGCGCTGGCCAAATAGAGACTGCAGAGGTATTATGAGTTCAGAGGAAAGGAGAATTAAGAACAAAGATTAGATGAAAGGTCTTGACTTGTGAAAAATCACGATTCATGGAAGTATGCATTTAGAAGATCTAGATCATAGGTCTCAAACTCAATTCCTAGAGGGTTGCAGCTCTGCACAGTTTTGCTCCAACCCTTATCAAACACAGCTGATTCAGCTAATCAAGGTGTTCGAGACTCTTTTGAACAACTTGATTATTTGGATCAGCTGTGTTTGATAAGAGTTGGAGCAAAACTGTGCAGAGCTGCGACCCTCTAGGAATTGAGTTTAAGACCCATGATCTAGATCTTTGGTTCAATGTTTAGTACATTGATCATATGTTCTGTATGTTAAATTAACAGTGCACCCAAAAGCACAAGTACAGTTAAAGGGATACATTTACTTACTATTTATTCACCCTCAAGTGGTTCCAAACCTTTAGAAGTTGGTAAGTTTCAAAACAGAAAATACTATTACAATATCTGTGCAATTCTCAAATCTGGTTTTCCATTTTGCAAATTCAAATGACCCACACACATACAACCCAAAGAAATCTAGAAAAATATTTTATTTGAACGTGAATGCAACTGAGATTTATGATTCTGTGACAGTCACGATCATCATTGCATTTTTAAAAATATTTAGTAACGTTCTTCATTTTTTTCTTTCATCATATAACTAATCATGATCTCTCAGAGTCACTCTTCAAAAACTAATATATTAAATTAATATTTAAGCACAATTTGTATCAGAAATATCTTTTTAAATGTACACGTAGAATAAGGCCAAATCTAAAATCACTATAACTATTTATTTGTGATCATTTTAAAGAGCTTGGTGTTTTTTTATTGTAGATACTGACATGAATGACATGAGCAGTGTTGGGGAAAGCTACTTTAGAATGTAATGCATTACAATATTGAGTTACTCCCCAAAAAATTAACCAGTTGCATTACTTAGTTACTTTTTATGGTAAGTAATACGTTACATTACTTTTGCGTTAGTTTTTCTCACCTGACTGTGACTTGATCTCTGCGATATGTTTACTACATTTGTCATTTTTGTCTTATTGGTGAAGTAAAATGACCGTCCATTCAGATCATCTTCTTTTATATTTGTTCAAAAATAATGAGAATACTTCCATCACAGAACTGTAAAGCTCTGCCGTCATGTTTTTTTTAAAAAGTGAATTAAATAAACTAAAAAGTAACTTGTGTAACCCTTTTTAAAATTAACTGAAATATTATTACTTAATTTTTTTAAGTAATGTGTTACATTACTCGTTACTTACTAAAGTAATATTATTAAGCAACGTGCGTTACTTGTAATGTGTTGCCCCAACACTGGACATGAGTGTGCATAAATTAAGATCATTTTTGGGTGAACAATCCCTCATCATAACCCTCTGAAAACTGGGTCTTCTGTGTTTTAACTAAGCATACATGCTCTGCTCAAACAGATGATCTGAATTTCTGAAAAGAGTTTAAAGATAAAGTCGCTCTTCCTGCGCTCTACATTTGGAGGTCTCCAGGCGCTCCTCATCTCTCTCCTCCATCAGCTCTGGTCATAGCGCTCAGCCAGACTCAGCGCCTGTGCATAGGGCAGAGTAATGAGGCTATTTCAGGCCTCAACCTACAGGGAGGGCAGGTTGTCAGGATAGAGAGGGATGTCTCAGAGCATCAGAGGAGTGGGAGCTGAGGAGGGATCACTTTATCACACTTTATCACATCCCTATCAGTCCATCAGTTGAAGAGCTCACCCCTCAAACCTCAGCTGTGCCGAAACAGAAGTTTATTTTGGGAGTCTGCTGTCCTGATTTGCCCACATGGACTAATCTAAACTGTGCATTTGCAGGTGTGTATAGCTCGCGTCACTCCTGCTGGGTGCTAATGGTAGTTTTGGTGCTGTTTGTTTTTAGGGCAGAGACTTGCTGACGCAAAAGATCCCTTTGTGGCAACAAGCGTGTGCCGACCCAAATAAACTCCCAGAGCGGGCGATGCTTCTGGCTCAGCAGATGGGCTCAGGAGCGGCGGTCCATCACACCTCCAAATCTAACCTGACCATCTCAGACCCCATCCCAGGGGCAAAGCCACTTCCCGTGCCACCTGAGCTCGCAGCTCTCATGGGGAACCAACAGTCGGTGAGTTCAAATCTCTGTGTGGTCCAAATAAAACACAACTGTGAGCCACCGAATGACTGAGTGTCTCCACTGCAGCTGGAAGATTTGTAAACGGCTGCATTAATGATGTGTATAATTAAGTCCTGAGGGTGTTTGGGGGTGTTGGAGGGAGCCATAGGAAGGAGAGAAGGATATAAAGTCATTAAATACAGTTTTATAATGACCACAGTGCTGTGAAAAGAATAATTAGAAATCTGCTGGCACTTGCATTTCTCTTTAGTTTACAGTTTATCAGAGATGGTGAAGAGTATAGTGGAAGTATGTATTTCACAGAGAGCCTGTTTTTGGTCTGTTATCCTTGATTTGCCAACAAGGGTTTTCAAAATAGTAAGAAATCCACATGAAAAGAACCTATAGGAGGATGTATGCGCATATATGATAATATATACACTGCATATATGCATATATATGCCACATATAGGCAAAATTGAGGTGCATATATGTGCATATACAGGCCATATAGATCTCCTGTATTGCTTCTTTATATCCGCATATAAGCCCTATATGTACATACAAGATATGTCTCCTATATAGCTCATATCTCACTTTGGCAACTGTCATACATGATGCCTAACTCATGTTTTCTATTATCAAAGCTAAGAACTAGCTTACTAAGAACTAAAAGAAAGTGCAAAAAAAAAAAAACCGTACGTATGTGAAAACACTTGAAATTGGTATCACGTGTAACTGGCATGTTATGGAATTCAACTATGACAAATAAGTAAGTACATATCTGTACATATTATATAGGAAAACGGCCAATTTTATAAATGTCACATATAATAAAAACCTATCTCAAAACCTATATTAAAACATAAATGTTTATCTAGGCTCTTTCCATGTGGGAACATATAAATATATATCAAGATATAAACATGCATATTGATATTTATATTTTCTGAAATGATCTGAAGTACTGATTTAAAAGGATAAAACTGCAAAGATAGATGTATTCAATTACAAATGGAAACTAGCAGTCATCTTAAAATGTAAAGCCCCTGGAATACGCCTTTGAAGTTTTAGCTCAAAATACCTCACATATCATTTCATATGCTATGACATATTGTTTTTTAGCCTCTTTATTTGCAGATAAGTTGCACCCACCCCTTTCCAGAGGAGGACAGAGCCTTTACAGCACCTACCTCATATATTCTGACAGCAACAAACAAGAAAAAACTCCATCTGTTTTAATGCTTTATCAGTTTGAACTCTTGATATACAGTTTTCTCAGTGCTGAGACACAAAGCATGTTCCCAGAAAGCTGGCTGTCAAACTACACGTCACATTCTCTTTCATGTGACCTGTCAAATACACACAAAGTAATGTCAAAAGCACACAAGAAAGCGCAAGTTCACATAACACTGGTTGTGTCTGTCAATGCGGACTGCGGAGTGGATTTTTGAACTCAGATTTTTTTAGCGCCCCTTTAATTATTCATCAAAAATGTGCCCTTCTTGCAGAGGATGATGGGAGCAGATAGTGTCCCCATAGTGAATGGCTCTGGGGTACATGTAGGAGAAGACTACCAACGCTGGATGGAAACCAGAGCCGCACACGAGAAACAATCTCAACAGCCCCACAGACATGGTGGAGAGAGCTTCTCCAACACGCTTCCAGTGCGCAAGGTTGCTCCAGTAAAGCCCAAGAACACTCTGGGTAAGCTAAAGTTACAGCAATAAGTGAATCTCTCTCTGCACTGAACTCCAGTCTCAGACCATCACACATACTTTTCAGTGCAGTTTATTCAATTCTCAATGTATCTGTAGCTGTGTCATTGTCTTTGCACCTGTGCGTTTTTCTTACTCCGCTCTCCTTGAGAAAGTAGTGAGTGGACAATAACAGGGCAAACACTGCTTGAAATGAAAACAGGGCAGAGCAGGTGGGAATACAGAGGACAGCTTTAAAAATGAATAGAAAATAGGTGAAGGGTATAGCTTCTCTTTGAGGGAAGTAGATTTAAGACGCAGTAGAATTAAGCGCTCTCTCTCTTAATTAATGTTATGCAAAGCTTTTTAGCAGAAATTTTGTTCAACTGAACAGTATTTCTAATTAGTTACTGCATACTTAGGCAACGTCCTAAATGAAATGAAATCCCACCAAATTAAGGGAGTGATTCAAATAATGATTCTCACATGCACCGTTAATGTTTTTGACTCATTTTGTTTAGTTTGACACATGCAAAAAATGTAAATACAAAAACACTAATGGTTGTTTTTTGATACACCTGAAATAGGCAATGATTTATAAACTCTAAAAACGCATGTCTAACCTCTGACCTCAGCGGAGACACAGACGCTGCCAAGGTCAAGCTCGATGACCACTGGATTGGAGAGAAATGGACGGACGCGTGTTCAGGCCCTCTTCTCCCATGCTGCAGGGGACAACAGCACACTCCTCAGCTTTACAGAAGGAGACGTCATCACACTGTTGGTGCCTGAAGCCCGAGATGGGTGGCACTACGGTGAAAACGAGAAGAACAGAATGTAAGCATCCTGTGGTTCAAAATCTGCACGTACATAGGAGCACTATTGATGATGAAAATCTGAGAATCTGCTTCAAATTTCACATTAACAGGAGAGGCTGGTTCCCGTTCTCCTACACGCGCCTGATTGCAGAACCAGACAGTAATAAACTCCACGTCAGGTGAGTCTGTCTGAATATTAATGAGTTTACAAAAGCCCTTTCGACGTCTAAATGCCATTTAATGGTGCGCTGGCACAACCTAAGAAGAATCGCAATTACTGAACTGCATTCATCAGCAGAAAAACACCTTAAAACATGCCATTGAGAAAGCCATGCATGTGCATTAACGACATTAAGGCTGGCAAGATGACTCAGTATTGACTTTGTTTACTTCATTCATGCACGTTGGTTATCTTATTGAGTTTTATTCACTGGTGCATGTTATTGAAAAGAAAAATAACTGTCCTAGTAACCTTTAAGAGAAAATTAATGCCTTCCACTAAAATGACTTTCCACTGACGTCACTTGGATAATGTTAATGTCATAATGTTAGCAATTGAAACATTCGGTGTGCAAAGAGTGTTCGTTTTGTCTCCATTCCAGCACGCACCACCCACTTTTCTTGATCCGGTCAATTCACGATGCAATAAAGCGCCATTTCGCCATTCAAAAATAAGTCACATAGCTAGCTGCCATAAAATATAAATGAGCTGCAAATGGCATTTGATGTTGACTTTAATGGTGTGTATGTGTTTGCAGTTTGCAGCATAACAGGAGCAGCAGCACAGGAAATCTTCTGGAGAGAGAGATGGCATTGCCAACACCTGATTATAGCATGCCCGCACGCTTCGCCCAGCAGCAGAGCACAGCACACAGCCGACAGAGACCGTACAGCGTGGCAGTGCCAGGATTCTCACAAGTAAGCAGATATCACACACACACATACACCCTGTCTACCCTCAGTACAGCGCCATTATGTACACAGAGATTAACCTTGACAGATATATGTATATATTAGTATAGCTTTCTATAAAAATGTCATTAGTACCGAAGCATTAATCACCTTTCATGCGCATTTATCAGACATGCTGAAATATAGCCGGTCGACAGTTCGATTAGAGCAGTCCAATCTCCAGTTAACCGGATAGAGGACGTTCCAGGACATTACCCTAAACCAGGATCACTTTCAACTGGGGGCCGTGTGTTATTTTAGCAAGCTGAGCCCACATTGAAAAAGACCTGTCCTGTTTGATTAAATGCCCCTTCGAGAGGCTATTTTGAGATTTATGAATAGACAGATTTGAGGTGGGGACAAAGAAAAGCGACCGCTGCAAGAGAGTGTGTGTGTCTGTGGAGGTCTTCACTTTAAAACGAAATCAGAATTACCTTTATTGGCAAATACACTGGAATATATGTCTTAGTGTGCTGCTTAAAATATATAAAGCCATGAAAATAAATGAATATAAAAAAGTTAAAAGAGGTAATAATTGTGCATTATTGTAAAATGCATTTTTATACATGGATTCATAACCATAGAAAGTAAAGCTATCCTTTGTTTTTGTTATTTTCTGGACTTTTAATGGAAACAGATGCCAGCATTGCTTTAAAACAAAGAAAATGTAGGGTTTGACATTTAAAATCCATCACTTAGTTTGATCAAAGTAAAGTCTGCATGATTTTTATTTGCAGTGGCATTGCTTGTGTGTCTTTATTTCACACTCTTAGGAGAAACAAAACACAGACATCTCAGCACAATGCCTTCCTCAGTGCGTGACACAATCTTCTCACTCCACCCTTTTATCCCACAGTCAATCACATTACATCATTAGTAAGATGACCACTCAATAGTTAAAAACGATCTCATTTCAATATGCTGTAATTAACCATTCAAGAAATACTTCCTTCACCTTTAAAAGCATTATCTCCATTGTACAGGGAAATAACATATCAATCATCATTCACTTATTCATCTCTACGTCAATGCAATGAAATTCTGACAGTCCAAAACATTAAAAATACATTTTTATCTCATTATTTGTATCATTATTTACTCAAAATCCACAATTCACAATGTTATAGATAAACAATAAATCATTAAAGAATCAACAGGCCCAATTCCTCATTTAAATGATGTAGACATGAATTAAGTGAATGATGATAATTGATATTTTATTTTCCTAGATAACGCTTTTAAAGTTGAAGGAAATATTTCTTGAGTAGTTAATTACAGTACAATGAAACAAAAATGAGATAGTCGTAGATATTTTTTTAACTATTGAGTGGTCGTTTAACTAATGATGTAATGTGATTAACTGTGGGATAAACGGGTGGAGTGGGAGGATTGTGTCATGCACTGATGAAGGCATTGTGCTGAAATGTCTGTTTTGTATCTCCTAAGAATGTAAAATAAAGACATGTATAGGCATGGGCCGGTATAAGATTACAACGGTATATGATAACCTTGGATAAAAATATCTTGGTTTTAAGGTATAATGGTATTGTGTTTACTGCTCTAAAATACATTCTTTTTAAATGTCTGGCTAAAAAACAAAACCTTTTTCCCCTTTGAACACAATATATATTAACTTATATATTAAAATCTTACACATACCTTAGTAACGGTATAGCAGAACATTTTAAAACCTTGACTTTTCCAAACCACAGTATACCTTCAAAACGGTTATCGTTCTATGCCTAGTCATATAAAGTTATTATTTAATGAGTGCGAATCATAATCTTATAAATAATATTATTAATTAGATTAGAGCAACAAAAATGTAAAAACTGCGAGTGCGAAAGCTTCATTACTGAATGTGATGGCTTGTGTATGTAAAAATATATCACAATCGCATAGTAGTGAGGAACATTCTTTGTCATGGATTCAGAAGTAGGTCTGTGTTACATAACAGAGCCAGCAATGAACATAACCCTTTCATATTTACCCCAGGGTTTCCTGTTTAATGCATTCAATATTTATTGTCATGGCTGTAAAAAACAGATATGCCCAACTGCTGTGTTCCTCTAGTCCCCTAATGTCACCGCATAGTTGGCTCTTCCCATTGCTCCTCTTCAGAATGCACTCAATGACCTCCTTTTTATTCCCAGTTATAATAGAGAGGCTTTAGCTCCAGTATCATCAATACTGCAGTTCAGAAGTAGTGCATGTTCTTCTACTGCCATCTGCTGGATTTAAAGATCTTCTTCTCTTCCTTCACAGCAAGGGCTGGAGGAGTACGAGTCTCGATTCCAAGCAAGGTAAGACCACGTTTTCACTTACACAGACGCCTTCTGAACACTGACACGATGTTTAAAAACACTTTGAGTTCTTTGTTTCTTTCCTTTTGTTTGAATTATTTCTCTCTGGTTTTGTTTGAGTAAAAATGGCACGTTTATATTCTGAACCCATGACAATTTTGGCAAGCAAAAAAAAAAGTGTTGTTTGCTTGACCTGCAGCCGGAGCAGACGAACATAGCAGATGTTTCTGAAGGTCTAGCCCAAACAAAAGGTGGGCAGGTGACCAAGCAATGGACACCTAAACCCATATTGAACAAGGGAGAATCCTCTGATTGTTTAAATGGGTTTCATAAAACCAATAGAGTCAGTCATTTATGGTCATTTCCCATAGATGAGGCATAGATATTATCCCAAGCAATACTTTGGCAATCTGAATGCACAGTATATACATTTTTAAATTGTAGATGTATAGAAACAATGAAGAAACCTAGTTCATCTATGGGGAAGCAGACCATTCCCAGCTTGTATTCCAAATTCCTTAGCATCCCCAAATTTGACGTAGCAGATGATCGTTTTTAAACGGTTTGTGTTTTTTTTCCATTTAAGTTTCCATCCCATTCTTGCTTTTGCTGTCCACGTGTGTCTGTCCTAATTAGTCTTTAAGTGTCTTTTGTTCCAGCTTTAATTTCTGTAGGCAAATTCCCATCACAAGCAATCTCCACATGCTGCTGTAGTTTCACTTTAAACCCTGATACACACACCATTTAGATTTGACTTCCATGATGCATTTGAAACAATGGGCTGCATTTTCACATTACAAGTGTATGTCTCAAAAGCTTTTTATGATTCCTGGTTTTAATTAGTATGTTTAAATAACATTATTTATAAATAGACATACATGTCTTGCAGGAAATGCAGCCCATTATATTATGTTTATAATGTGCATTAATATAGAATTATTGTAGTAATAACATTAAAGGCATATTTCACACACAAAAAAGAAAATTGTCATCATTTACTCGAGGACTTTCTTCCGTATTTGCAACATAGAATTGGAAAATAAATCTGGCTTAAAAAAAATGTTTTCTATATTAAACTCTCCTGAAGACATGTAAAACTTAAAACAACTGTAAAAACGAAAAGTTCTGTAACATATTGAGCATAATCAGGGTTTCTGTAGGCATCACAAAGTCAGATTTAAGATTTTTTTTAAGACTGGTATGAATGAAATTCCAGACTAATACAGGGCTAAACACTAAAGGATATTTCTAATGGCCTAGATGGTCCTGCCAAAAAGGTTTACTTGCCTCATCCAAATAAATTCAAATTAGTTATTTCTTTGCCACATATTTTAAATAATATGTCAAAACAAGAAAACCCCAGCTGTATACAAGCACATTTTTGACATACATTTTCTTTGAAACAAACAAACAAATAAACAAACAAACATATTGGTAAAGAGTTTGGTTGAAAGTGTTTTTGAGATGGATTGTTAGTGTATGGAGACATGGACAGATGAAAATTAGGACTTGTTTAAACTGATTTAAGACCTACAGGACATTATTTCAGTGAACAAACTCTGGAGCGAATTGATTGTTGTGAGAAAGCAAAACGACCTAATAATCCAGGCTATATCACAGTGTATCAGCTGTGGATATGTAATAGCAGTATACGGCTATATGAAGAGAGAATTATGAGTAGGGCAGGAATCAGGATGTTATACCTACCTGTAAATGCGCGTTTCATGTTGAATACGAAAGTGAAAGCACGGTGAAACATTACTGCAGAGATCTTACTGCAGTCTCGGTTTATCTATTTTTTCTCTCTATAGTCTAAGCCTATAATGCATAATTCTAGCCAACGTTTTTTAACAGATCAGTTGATTCAATGGAGAGAATTTTACAGAACTTGACAGCTGAAATGAGTCTGTATGAGAAAGTCTTATCTCTCTGATTTATATTTGGTGACAATGTCTGTGGTGTCAAAATTAAAGTGCACCTTGTCGCTTATGTCTTATTTCTCATCATAAAAATTTAAATAATGAAGTACGTATAACAGCGGAGCGGAAACCGTGGGGCTCTGAAAAATAAAGCCTGAAACTGACCAACGTGAGGAGTTTACTCGCACGTGACTTGTTTTAACTATGTTTTGGTCCATTTAGAAACTTTGCAGTGTGAAAGCGAACCGCACAAAGAACAAAAATAAACATTGTTACAATTTTAAACCTTTTTTTTTTTAGAACAAAACGATTGATCTACAGGCGTGAAAGCACTAAGACTTTTTAAAATTCAGTTTTTGAAATTTAAGACATTTTAAGACCCTGCAGAAATCCTGATGTTTCTTTACAAAATAACATCAGTTACAGATCTGGCATGCATAATACAGTGATTTTAGTCATGTCGTTTGCTTCTCTGCGGCACACAAAAAAGTTTTACATGATATTTTAACAGAGCAATTAAAGAACATTTCCAACTAAAGATTGTAAGCTATTGTCTCCAGTATTAGATTCATATGGGCTTTAAAAAAATGCCAGTACACAGAAAGTCACACTGATTTGAGAAGTGCAAGCAAATGATGACAGTTTTCCTTTCTAAGTGAATTATCCCTTGAACATCAGTGCTTATGCTTTTTGTGCTTCAATGTGTCTTTGTCCAAAGCCGACCTGGCAGCATCTCCCTCTCTTTGTTCTACAGTGCGGAGGGCAAATTGATTTCGACAGTGTGAGAGGACAGACAGACAGACAGACACACACCCTACCCTCCGTCCACATTCACTCCCCTGTCTTCCTTTATATCAACAATCATCCCCTTCACTCCACCCTCAGAGGAAGAGGATCTAGATCCACTTCTCTTTCTCTTATTTTATCTGAGTTGGAAGCAGCTTAATGGAGTCGGATTGCCCAGTATTCCATCTTGACCTTCCTCATCATACGCTCCTTTCATAAGGATGTTGAACTTACTTCAATAAACATGCTGAATTGCCTATATGTATCTCTTGCCTGTCTTTCATGCATGTACATGTCATCAGTGTATAAACTAAATGCATCACTTCTGCCATACAGGGGTTGACAGATTAAAGCCAAATGAAAAGGATTTACATCATGACCCTTTCTTCTGTGGAACACAAAAGGTTTATTTATTATATCATACCTAAAATACAGTAGTGCATTTAAAATGAAGACATTTTCCATTTTTAATATAAAAAAGTAAATTAAGTGAAGTTTTGCATTTTCTTATTTCATTATCCACTTGTTAAGTGTGGCGTCATGCGAAGCAGCTTCCCAGTTCAATCGCTCTATTAAACTGTATGGGAAGGCTCAACAAATATAATAATAAGCATTTACAAAGTGATGTAATATTTGCTAAAATCATATAAATATTATATGTATATATTTACTTACTCCCAGTGCTGTTTATATAGAAGTTGAAACTTAGCCGCACCATGTTGGTGTTTTGTAACATCAAATTTTTATGAGGTAGGTCGTCAACCCAATGCTCAACCGCCAACCTAGAGGACCAGGCCATATACGAATACACTACGGACAATTTAGCTCACCCATTTCACCTACAGTATAGCAAGTGTCTTTGGTCTTGTGGAAGAAACCAGAGCACCTGGAGGAAACCCATGTGAACACAGGTAGAACATGCAAACTCCACACAGAAATGCTAACTGACTCGGGGCTCGAACCAGCAACCTTCTTGCTGTGAGGTGAACGCGCTACCCACTGCACCACCGTGCCACCCCAATATTTATATCCATGCATAATATCCAATGACCAGAAAGTTTTTTTTTTTTTCATAAATTGTTCAAATATTGATGTCTGTGATGCAGCAAGTGTAAAGACTGTTGTGTACACCTTTATTTGATATAAAAGTGACTTTAATGTGGGATATGACTAAAAAGTGGTCATAAACAAATATTTTCTCAATTCAAATGAGTAGCGGCTTGACCCGGAAACTTTATTTGATACGTCACGACTTAACAGGTGGATATGGTGAGCATTATTTATTGTCACTTTGGAGCCTAGCAGCATTTGGTCACTTTGAAAGAGAACAGCTCAGAAATCTTTTGTGTTCTGTTGAAGTATATTGTTATAGAGAGTTAATGGAAAATGTTAAATAAAGCTGCTGTGAATTCACTGCAACCATAATGGTGGGTGTCCTCAAGTATAAACATGTTAATGAGGATTAAAAAAATATTTATTTATTCAGCTGTTTTTGAATCATTAGTTTGCACTGTGCAGTTGAATTGTTTGAATTATTCTCCACAGCTTTCATTGTTTTTCAACTTGATTGATTATATTGCTGATGTAAAAGGCCTCCGTGATCTCATATCTCATCTGGAGCCTCTTCAGTAAAGTGTCTGTTTTCTAAGTGTGGATTAGAGAAGGCCATTCTTGACCTTCACAGTGTCTCAAGTGATGATTGTTGTGTTCTGAAGTGAAATCCGTTACATACAAATGAGAAAACATTTCCTGGAATGGAATTCATGCATGAAAGAAAAGACAACTGGTACCTACAGTACATATCCATATCCCATGATCACCCACCACCAGAGGAGCAATAAGCTGAGAGAAGCCCCAGCAAGCCTTTTTTGTTTCTTAAAGATGTCTAATAGACGTCTAAACATAGTTGTCTTGGCTAAAACAAGGCTAAATTTGGGCTGTCAGCGAAAACCGAATAGAGGTCTAAAAATAAGCTAAAACTAGACTAGTTATCAAATAAACAGAAATGAATCTATCAGAAATCAGTCTATTCGACGACTAGTCTAGTTTTGGGCTATTCTGAAATGTCAGATTTTCACTGACAGCCCAAGTTTAGCCTTGTTTTAGCCAAGCTAACTACGTTTAGATGTCTATTAGACGTCTATTAAACACAAAATTGATTGCTGGGGCTGAACGTCAGTGATTCCAAACCATGGTCAATCACTGTAACGCATGGTTGGCTTATTGCTTGTATAAATAAAAAGCAGAAAGGAACAAACAATAGTCTACAGTTGCCAAGCAACGTCTTTGCTGTAGAATGCTCAGCAGTGTATTTCTTACAGCGATACGTTCATATTAACATAGTGCCAAGTCTTAACATAATCTATGTGATCCAGTGCCTTGTACATAGCATATTCTATTTGTATATAACATTGATCAGATATGGAAATGTAATCATGAGTATTTTCTTTTGACATAAATACATTGTTTATTTACTTCAACAAGACCCTGTACAGCTTTTTGATCCAAAACATTTGTAAACGCTAGCAATAATCAAATTTGATACCATTGTTTTTTTAAGTTAAGTATCACTTTACACTTCTTATATGCTTATAATACACTTACACGCCACATGTGTGAGTTTTTAGCTTTTTTCACAGGAGTGAAAGCATAAGTCTTTTAGTTCCAGTGTGACGAAACGGAACTGATCACATGCTTTTTTAAAGATCTGAAATGCTTATGATTAAGCTTTCTCTGATGTGATAGAAACTCTATATCGCTTGTCTAGTCGGCGAACAGTAATGTTTAAAGGTGCGCTTGCTGCTTTACACGTCCTCTGTATTGTACTTGTACATGAAGGTGATGCACAATTAAATAAAATGCACCTTCAGTATGTGTGACGGATCTCAATTTGATCTCTTTTTTTCCTGAACTGTCGATCCTGCCAGGTGCTTTGTGTCTATCATTCCCCCGATGGTTTTGTTTGTCTTTCTTTGTTTGTAACTAACCCCATGTCTTGCTAAAGCTCTGCCAACACTCTCCATCTCTGTTTTGATGAATTTAGAGACAAAAGCAGTAAATCAAGGACTGGAAGCCATTGCCAGTGTTTCTTCTTTCTGCACTAAAGTAAAGACCGCCACGCTCAGAGAGAGATCCGCCTCATTTATGTCATTTTCTTCTGGAATGCCCGTATTTGGATGTAAAAGGAGAGAAAGTACAATAATTGTACAGCAATGTGTATACTCTCCAATGTGCATGTTTTTGCCCACATCTAGAACAGTGTGATGTTGCTAAATGATTATGTGACTTTCTACGCTTGAAGAAACAAATAAACATTTCTTCAGATTAAAGCGGTGTACAGCAGTCATGTCTTAGATATTTTGTTTTCTGCCCTCATCATAGTTTGATTTCCTTCTCAAATCACATCATCATGAATCAAGAGAATGAGAGATTGGCTACATTTTGAGTTATTTGTCTCTAAATTGATCTGAATGGTCAGCTGATGTTGTGAAGGGAACGATTGTCATGCACTGTCAAGCTGTAGTGTAAATGTTTGTCCACACCAAGGATGAAAACTGTAAAATTATAAAATAGACAAGCAAGACTGATTTTGGCTTGACAAAGTCTAACTAACTTATCTGGAGGATTTGAAGGTCATGCAGTCTATCAGAAATACAGATGCTTGAGGTTTAAGACTCTTAGATTACTGTGTTTAAGGTGTTCTGTGTCTGCAAAAGCACTGTTAATTGTGTGTTATAGAAATCTGGGCAGTTGCTAAAGTGCTAGCATTACTACCATGTATTTAGCACAATGTTAACAAATTTAAGGGTGCCATAGAATGAAAATCTAGATATAGAATAATAAGATTTCAAAACATGGAAAATTATTAAGGTTAGCCTGAAACACCATTGTTTCTCCATTCTCATGTAAATCCCATGAGTTTAAAATCCCAGTTAAAAAACAGGCCAATCAGACCCGTACACCAACTCTGACAATCCACAGGGGATTATTAATATGCATGGCACTCTGATTGGCCACAACGTTTTCTAGTGAGATTACAACAATGAAATTTTGTCCCATATTATTGAAGTTTATCTAAGTATCCTGTATTAAACATACTAATATGTGGGACTTTTATTTTGATATTGAGAGAGGCAGGGATACTAAAAAGTAGAATCTTTAGTGTTTGGTGAGCGTTCATATCTTACAAGAACACAAAATTCAGGATGTAGATTATAAATTCATCCAGCGCCACCCTGGCACAAGGTCTGTTTAATTTTATCTTTGTTAGTTATATGTTGTGTATATTGTTAAATTTGACACATTCCTACTATTGTATACTGTACTGTATGTCAGAGAACAATTTATCATATTGAATCTATTGAAATACATTCTATGTATAAAAAAAGGTATTTATATCTTATGTATAAAAATGCTCCAACCAAAAAGACTTGAACAAACTGTTACACTAGATGGTAAGCTTACATGAGACTGAAGTTAGATTTTTTATTTGCTTGTGGTCATGGGAGAAAAGGAAACGAGGAGTCTGAACTGTCTGGAGGCCTGATCCAAGTTTGGTGGTTGTACACTGTAAAAAATGATTAGTCGACTTTACTTGAGTAAACTCATTGCCTTAAAATCTTTAACTAAATGAACTACATCAGTGGTTCTCAAACTTTTTCCACCAAGTACCACCTCGGAAAAAAATTGTCTCTCCAAGTATTACCATAATGACCAGTATTGAAATACAGTGGCGTAGTAGGCCTAATTAAGCAGCGACAGCACTGCACAGTTCAAAAAGGAGACAAATAATTCCTATAATTAAGAATATGTATTATAATCAGCCACTTTAAACAATATAAATAGTTTGAACCGTTTAACTGTTTAAATTAAAATGTGCTTTTAAAAGTGATTTAAGAATGGCGCTGTTTTTAAAAAGTAGAAAGAAAACTGCTGTACTTGTAAAGTATTAATGTATAGTAGCCTATTCATCAAAATCTGGAAATGTTGCTTGGACCTGATGAATAGGCTATATGTCATATACGTATATATACACATTCTTTTATACATTTTGAGAGATATTGCATATAAAGATGACATATTTGTATATCTTTGAAATCTAAACGTTATTTTGTATTTTGATATGATTTAGAATGACATATTTAAATTAGAAATTAGATCTGCTTACTGCTCGTCATTCACAGTAGGCCTGTGTGTGTCAGAAAAGCCAGTGATTAAATGCATAAATTCCATAGTCTGTTGACATTTTTGATTCTGATTGGCTGGAGGGTGTGCACTATTTTCATTGAACCACACAGGTAGTTCCAGTCAGTTTTGATCACAGTTCGAAATAAGTGTGCTTCTCCCAAACGTTTATAATTACCATAGCAACTAGCATGTGCTGCACAGGAAACCGATGAGGACTGTTAATGGCGGACGGGAAATCCGCAAAATTAGAAAAATACTCATCAATTATGCCAAAAAATCAGGTTTTAAGAGTTTTCAAACGAGAATATAGTTATTTTAAAGTCAAATTGGCAGTTTATAAGGATATCGCGTGTATAAAAATGCTGGAAGCTCCAGGCGGTCAGCAGCAGCTCCGCGAACCTCCGCAGTCCTCCACAAGTGCCGCATCGTTCTCTTCCTCTGCGCAAAGCAGATTGACTTTTTAACATCTGATGACGCGATGCACTAAAGTAAACGTTCTAAGCACTTCAGTGTACTCGTACGCTTCAGGGAACAGCCAATGCTGTCTGATCATGGTGTTATCGTATGCGTCAAAGGGTTAAAAAGTGTGTTCATTTTATTCTTTTATTATTCAGCGATTCTTCCGCGTACCACTAGAAGAAAGCCTGCGTACCACTAGTGGTACGCGTACCACAGTTTGAGAATCACTGGCCTACATAATTATAAAAATTAAGTTAGATCAACTTTAAAGTCTCAAGTCACAACGGGTTTACTCACATATTAAAATAATGTAATGTAATGTGTATTTATATAAATCGCATTTACTGTGTATAGTAGGGGTGGGCGATATGGAAAAAATATCATATCACGATTTTTTGGGGGAAATCACGATTCACGATTTTTATCCCGATTCTTTTTTTTTAAAGACTATTTTTTAAAGATTTTTAAAGACTATTTTGCAAATTACAAAGGTACAATACAACTAAACTAATGTCCTCATATAAAGATATACTCTTACCATGTATGTTCAAGAATATTTTAATCAAGTGAACATTTAATGCAAGTGCTATTCTGCAAAGAGAGAACATTCAACAAGACTTGCATTACAATTACTGCACCATCAAAATGAACATTTAACAAACTGAACAAATCTTATTTTAAACCAGAGAGCTTATTACACAGATCCTCAGCAACACCTTCAAACATGCAAATGACTTTTTTTTTTACAAAGTTAACAAATCTAGTAGTGTTTTGAATTTAATAAATGCATAATAATCATGATAACCATGAAACCATGATTATTCTTCAGACTATATAATCATACAACCAAAATCTATAATCGCTTCATCCTTGACTGTTATGCAGTTCAAAACAACATATGAATGTGTTTGTAAAAGAATTGAGCAATGCATTGATTTTGTTGTGCTTTGCAATACAACATTTGAATGTGTTTATAAAAAAAGCCACATTGTACAATGCAGTGATGTTATGTAGTTTCAAAATACAACATATTTACATTTGAATGTAGAAAAAGCCAACGTGGGTATCTTAAGGAGCAAAAAACTGCATATGAGCTCTTGTAGCCTATTGCTGTTGTGTCTTAATCACTTAAGTATCTTGCAAGTCATCTCTGGCCCATCATTTGCGATGCTCTTCATGAACTGGACCCCTTGACAAACTAATTAAATAGCCCTGTTGTACACAGATCTACCAACAACTTATGGTTTTGTTTCAGTGACATATGTCGTGAGCGCAGTATTACCGGGTGAGATCGCAAGTCTGCAGACGCCCCATATAGAGCGGGTCGCCGATCGTCTCTGTGTTCGTGCACACTTCTTGCGCGCCCTCAAATAAACACTACTGAAGTGTGATTTAGTGCGTTTATGTAACGCGTATGTCTGCAACGTTTATTAGATTTGCTAGGAATATTTACGAATGTCTCCAATAGACCTTCAGAGCGGCATTATTGCGTCCTGAGGTAAAGTGAAGTGGCTAAAAACTCCAGCAAGAGAAAGTCATTGTATGCAGAACCACAGAACTTTATTTATAAAGCATATTTATGGAAACTGTTCAACATAACTAAAAGCTGCGCCTGTATGCTGGCCTCGCGCATCGCGGAGTCCTGTCAGCCCGTCTGTCAGTCAGCATGTCACCTCAAAGGGTTAAACAAATGACGCACGGCGGTTATAGAAAAGTTCCCGCTGTTATAATTCACTTACCTTTTAATACGTTTTGGTGCGATTGTAACCCGCTATTTAAGAAAACAACAACGACAGACGACTGAACGTTTGAATGAAGCAGTAATTGCCGTCGCGGGATGAATTTAGGCGTGGCGCCAGTCATGGAAGCATGAATGAAGCGGAAGCACTGCACTATATACTGCATCGCGATACAACGATTTTTCTGAAAAAGTGGATCGTGGAGTCATTTTTATCGTCCAAGATTAAATATCGTATTATCGCACAGCCCTAGTGTATAGCCATACAGTACACCCAAAGTGCTTCACATTCATGACTCACCACACCACCACTAGTGTGCCGCATCCACTTGGATAATGTGACGGCAGCCACAGGACATGGGCACCAGTGCTCTCACTGCACACCAGCTATAGGGGGGTGGAGAGACAGTGATAGAGCCAATTCGGTGTATTGGGATGATTAGGAGGCCATGATGGGTTAGGGCCAATAGAGGGAATTTGGTCAGGACGCCGGGGTTACTCTTTACGAGAAGTGCCAAGGGATTTTTAATGACCATGGAGATTCAGGAACTTATTTACCGTCTCATCCGAAGGACGATTTAGTCAACTGGCTGCCTTTAAGCAACAGGTTTACTCACTTTTTAATAGTAAATGATCACTTTTTTTACAGTGAAGCCTGAAATCTCAAGGAGCACGAGTTAGACTAAGAAAATGTGGTTTCCTATGTAGTAGTTTAACTAGAATGACACTGTTTTTGGTTTTTTTTGAGCTAACATGAAAAATAGTTTTGATGGGTTTAATAATCATTCTCATTTCAAAACAATAGCAGCCCTGCTTAAAAACAAACAATCAATAGAAACCATCACAGAAGTAGTGCTATGCTATAAGCTAGTTATGATTTTCCTGCTTATAATGGAAAGATATTGCTTTCATTGGAAACTTTTAACGGTTTTAATAAACTTACATTTTTTCATTCAATTGGAGGCAAGTTAAAATGAATGAATCCCAAAGGAACATGTCCCAAAACACACACCAGAAAAACACTTGTTTTGATGGTTACAATTTGATGGACTGTAATGTTTTTAATGGTATTTGAGTGGAAAACTGATGATATCATTCTTGGTGTGAACAGAGCTTAACAAGATCAGTCTTCAGTCTTAACTGTGTTCATTCTCATTTTACTGTTCATTTTTTTCTGTTTCGGATGGTATATTGATCAAATCACAACAAATATGTTTATATAATCACATACTAGCACAGTGCCATTCCTTAAACTTTGAACTTTTAAATGCATAAGGCTGAGCTAAATTCAAAGATTAATATTTCAAAACTCCTGTAAAGGTTTTTAATTTATTGTCGTCAGCTGCATGGCAAAAATCAAAGAATCTATTTTTTTTTAGATATTAAATGTCAAAGTTGTGATTCTCAAGTCCCTGTTGAAATTCCCATTTGGTGCGACCTTTGAAAGCTGATGATCAGGGTTTTCTGAAGGTTACGCAGCAGGCTGTTTTAAATACGAAAGGTTTTAGGCTGTCATTTCAGTGAAAGCCCCAGCTGTGTTTTATTTGATATGAATTATAGAAACATTAACACTATAGTTTGTTACATTAAAGAAGACAAATAGTCAAAATCCAGGCATTTTCTCATTTTCTTTCAGTGTGGTTCCTGAATTTGAACGCTTTTGAGTGAGTAGACTCCATGGTCATTTACACTATTAATTAATAGGATAAAATTTGAACAAACTGCATGCGCTCCTGACAGCACTGTAAATCATAAAAACAAATAAAAATAAAATATTTCAGTGCTTAGGTGTATTTTCAAAGCAATATCTAATAGTAATATTTTATCAAAATGCATTTACAAATAAATTTTTGTACAATTATTCAGACAGTAAGTGTTCAAAATGCTTCTGGGGTGAGTCTGTATATTGCTGCTGATTACTTTCCGTCCACAGCATGTCAAAGGTTATAATGTGCATGATTATAATTCAGTTTCAAGTTTTGTCCTCCTGGTTAATGCGATGAAGCTCCACTGTGCTCAATTTCATATTTAAATGCAAAATATGATGCGATCATTTCCTGACACGACTATTAATACAGCTAATCTGAAATGAATTATATGATAGATGCATAAATGACTCTGGGAAGAGAGACAGAACTTGAATTATAATCACTGTGAAACACAAAATCTTGCACAAGTTACTTGCATTTTTATTTAATCAAATATTCAAGAGTATCTGTCTGTGGACTGCAAGACGGGGCGTAACATGAAGGGGAGTAACTTGTAGTAAGTGAGAGAGGTGTACTTTGCAGTTATCGAAATCCCATTAAACCATGCGAGATGTCAAAATGAGATGTTGTTGGCAAGACGGTGAAAATACCAGGGAACATTTTCAGCAAATTTTGTTTTCTCCAAATTTATCCACAACCTATTCGTTTGATATGTTATATTCATTCATTTAGCAACTCCATGCAACTCCACTGGTTGACTTCTTTATTTGTTTTGCCATGACAGTTAGCCTACTCAGCGTCGCCCCTGTGTTTGCAAATACAGTAACAGTACAACGGCGAGCATGTCAAGTATGAAACTCGTGTAGACGTAATAACTGTGATGATTGGGGTTAGGGTTGGGGAAGGTGTAGACGTTAGTAACTGTGATGGTTGGGGAAGGTGTAG
>CAIGQQ010007205.1:3969274-3996008 GCA_903798035.1 Danio albolineatus | reverse complement strand
TGTGATGGTTGGGTTTAGGTGTGGAGTAGCTGTAGACGTTAGTAACTCTGATGGTTGGGTTAAGGGTCGAGGAACGTGTAGACATTAGTAACTGTGATGGTTGGGTTTAGGTTTGGAGTAGCTGTAGACGTTAGTAACTGTGATGGTTGGGTTTAGGGTCGGGCAAGGTGTAGATGTTAATAATTGTGATGGTTGGGTTTAGGGTTGTGAAAGGTGTAGACGTTAGTAACTGTGATGGTTGGATTTAGGGTCGGGCAAGGTGTAGATGTTAATAATTGTGATGGTTGGGTTTAGGGTTGTGAAAGGTGTAGACGTTAGTAACTGTGATGGTTGGGTTTAAGGTCGGGCAAGGTGTAGATGTTAATAATTGTGATGGTTGGGTTTAGGGTTGTGAAAGGAGTAGACGTTAGTAACTGTGATGGTTGGGTTTAGGGTCGAGCAAGGTGTAGATGTTAATAATTGTGATGGTTGGGTTAAGGGTTGTGAAAGGTGTAGACGTTAGTAACTGTGATGGTTGGGTTTAGGGTTGGGGAAGGTATAGACGTTAATAACTGTGATGGTTGGGTTTAGGTGTGGAGTAGGTGTAGACTCATGGGTACAGCACCATCTTGTCGACAACAAAGTTTTGATATGTGGGTCTCCATAAGTTTAAGTTACACCCTTGTCTTGCAGTTCACAGACAAACCCTACTGCAAATATTGAGCCTTTTATTTTGATTAATTCTGCATGCCACAAGATTTAAAAAACATTTAAAACACGCTTTTAAACAAGCTTTAAAAAGATGTTACGGTTTGTGTGTTTTTTGTTTTTTTAGAACGATGGATCCTCTTCAATTCACCACATTTGCTCTCACATCTCGGCAAAGACAAAGCAATGCTGTCAGCAAGCAGAAACCCAAACTCATCATAACCGAAGAGCTTGGATCTCGTCTTCTTCATTAGGACTTCAAATGCTTTTTTTTTTTTCAAGCCACATGGATTAACGCTACTGTACAGAACTTTATCTATGGCAAATTACCCAGAGCAAGAGAAAGCTATGCTCTGAGCTTCTTTTGACTATTGCCATTGCTAACAATTCAGTTTAATATAGATCATTTAGATCATCATACATGATTTCCATCTATGACTGGAAGAAACTAAACTTTTTTGTGTGTATATGAAGATTGTGAATTTTTAGTAAAAACCTTTTTATTTTGGAAGAGCTATAGAATGTCTGTTTGGTTGACTGAAGAATATGCTCAATTGGAAAAATATATAAAAGCATGATTCTTTTCTATGTGATTTTTGTTTTTACATATAACACATGCCTTTCTGTGCCACTATTTAAAAAATTAGCAGTGGTCTCCAGCACTTTATTTCAAATTATTATTATTTGCATAATTATTATTTCTAAGTAAGTCTTAGCCACAATCAAGTTCTCAGGGCATGTTTACACAGCAGCGTTTTAAAAAACTGTATGAAAATTCCCATTTCAGCTTCTTCGTCACACAATTGTGCACAGAAAACTGCAGTAAATTATGCAAAATTCTAAAACATAATTTTGTAATATTGTGAAATTATTTTGTTGCAGTCTAAAGCAATGTGTATTGCCATCTACTGTCATGGCAAGCACTGCATTTGAGTTGTATTATGAATTTGTGTGATGGGCAATCGTTTTGATAACATGTCATCTATAAGCAAAGCTTTTAAAAAATGTAAAAGAAAGCTGTTTGGGGCTTTAATACTGCATTGTCTAGTAAACGTACCCTTCCATGAGATATCTTGGTGTAAAATGATATTCAAACATATATTACATCTTTTTTCATGACGTTTTACATGAGATTCTCACATATCATATTTAATACTGTTGGTTGCAGCAGTCTTATTCATTGATATCATTGGTAATTGTTCATGTCAAACTCAAAAGAAAAGTTTTTTTGGGGAAAATGTTCTCTACTGTAGTCAAATACTAACATAAGAATAAATTCACGACGTCCAGACTTTAAAAGGCATGAATAATAGTCATGTTGTGTGTTCTTCACACTAAAAGGGAAGTTTGTATAATCTACAATGTCTTTTGTATTCCACAGAACAAAACTGAAAACCATTTAACAAAAGACATGCGATTCTGTAAATGTTGCTTCGTTTGCCATTTCACTAAACTTTTATTTGAACTTTCAGTAGCATACAGGCAAGGACAAATCTTCACCTGTCATAATCAAGCCTTACATTATTTTTTCACCAATGTTTTTGCAGATATTACAATCTCAGGATGTATTGAGAAGGGCTTATTCATTCTTCAACCACTTAACAATATTTAACCTTCTATAGACTATAGACTGGCGTAATTTAAAGCCTTTCAGAAACAGTTATCACTTGTTCACCTAGCACAGACCACATCAAATATCATCGTACTGTAAACATTCACGACGTCCAGACTACAAAGTAGCGCGTGTGTGCGTGTTTGTTTGTTTTCTTTCTCTCGGTTTTCCACGAGGATTGCTGGGCGCAATATGTGACGTAAGAAGCACCTTAGCACAAAACCTTTAGAAATTAAGTTTTACCTCAAGCTCCGCTGAAGATTCACCGTCATCTTGATGTCATCCAACAAACGTCCATTATATGTAAGGATAGGTGGGTAAATGTGATTTTCTTTCGTTCGTTCTTTCTTCTGGTTCTTTTGTTTGTTTTCTCCTGACAAGAGCGCCATTACATTGCACGTCTCTAGTAATTTTTCCCGCTCTTGTCAGTCATTGGTGAGTTCTGCCTTCTCGATGACATCACGACAAGCGATCAATAAAATGTATTACAACCTGATTCCAACGTGATTCTTGTCACTTTTATGTGTATTATGTATTATGTATTATGTTTACTTATAGGCTAACCTATTTTAACCCTTATGTGCTGTTAGGGATATTTTCATCCACTCTGGGGTGATTTTGAGTCTTAATTTGGCCATTACTTTCACTGTGTTTCAGCGAGCAGAATGATTTTTGGTGACAAATCTTATTTTGACACATATTTTCATGTGTCATTCAAATGAATTAACAAACAAAAGCAGAAGCGTGCGCACATCTAAAAATCTCGAAGGCAGGTTCTCGTTTAAAAAAAATACTCAATAGCAATCAAAAAAGAGAATCGGCACACTGCCACTTTAGCTCTCAAAAAACTTTTTAATTTGACAACGTTTCGACCTACCTTCTCGTAGGTCGAAACGTTGTCAAATTAAAAAGTTTTTTGAGAGCTAAAGTTTCAGTGTGCCGATTCTCTTTTCTGATTGTCATTCAAATGATTTAGCAAAACTCTGTTAATCAACCTCAGTCCTGATCAAAACTACTATATTGCTTTGAAAATTACAGGATTTAAATTCTTTAATTGTCAAATTCATAAATGATGTCACTGATTTGGTGAACAAACACAAATGACGTATTTTCAATATAAAAAGTAATTTTAGACTGGATTTTTTTTTTTTTTACCTTTTATCAAAGTCATAGATGTGTGAAAGAGTAGTAGTAACATTGCCTTTGATACATTATTTTTGATTGATTTCATTTTTTTCTCCCTAATTTACTGTTGGGGCTGTTTTTGCCCCATTGACTTCCATTATAACCACATTTTTTTTAAATTACAAAACCATGACACCATACAACCATGCAGTTTTGATTGTTGGAGGTTTTCCCAGTTGGCGAGAGGTAGCATTTGTAATTTTGACTGTTGATCATCAGTTGACGCCATTAACACTTTAGATAGGCCTGTGCAAAAAAAGCTTAGTTTCTGGTTTTCATATGGAGTAGAACATACTTACTTTGATGTGTCTGAGAAATCAAAATATGCATCAACAGCCAATGTTGTTACTAATCGTTCCCATGTCCAAGACTTTCAATTTCACAGAATCAGTGACATCATTTATGAATTTGTCGATTAAAGAGTTAAAATCCTGTAATTTTCAAAGCAACTCAGTAGTTTTGATCAGGACTGAGGTTGATTAGCAGAATTAAGCAAAAAACACTGAAAAAAATATATGATGCATTTTTACAGCAGTTTATTCAGTGGATGTTTTAAACATAATGGAAGGGTATAATTTGAACAGTGCACATGGGTTAAAACTACAGTGATATTTTATGCGTAAGCTAACACCTTTGTTGCATTGCATTAATTTATCAAAATCATCTGTTAAAGTATATTGCAGACAATTCTTACATATAACTTGGACATGCACAGTCATTTTGTGATCTAATGTTTAGAAATCATTTTTGTGACCATTTTAACATGGCAGACGGCTCAGGTTTAAGCTATGGAAAGATAGCCTGCAACTTAAAAACTACAATTATAATCAGAATGTTAAGGGCACCTATGATAAAAATCAACTTCTGTAAGCTGTTTGGATAGAACTGTGTGTAGGTATAGTGTGTCTACAGTCATACTGGAGTGATATGAACCTAATAAGTCTCTTTTTTTAATCTCCTGACATTTAAATAGGATCCAAATCCCAGTGAATTTGAGGGCCTTTACAACGTGATGTAGAAGTGCAGTTATCACCACCTACTGAATTGATTAACAGATGCCATGTTTGTATAATAACACGTATACACATGTCCACAGGACTTTTTTTGCAAATAAACTGAGAATAAACTCCAACTCTCTGTGAAGTGTCTGAGTTTAAAATGTTTTTTAAACAGATCATGTCTGTAATAAAGACAATAAAATCGCTGCAATTCTTAACCGATATAATAACCATGGCCACATGGTGTCAGTAAACACTAATATGTCTGTGTGTGTGTGTACTGCAAATGGCATTTGTGTGAGACTCATCATTTCAGAAAGGCTTGAATAAACATCACCACAAATACATCAAATGAACTTACTTGGTATTTTTGGCTAATGAGCTGTGTTTCAGCTTTATCCGAGTCGGTGTCTGTCACTGTGCTGTTTATCTGAGGTAATGCATAATGAGAAGCAGAAACGCACGTTAGGCGGGGAGAAGCAGCTCATTTGCATTTAAAGCCACATGCTACAAAAACAGCTAAAAAAATGCAGTGCATTCAGACCCCAAAATAAACAGATTCTGGAGGCTGTAATAAATTATTTGATGGGTATTTTGAGCTGAAATTTTACAGACACATTCTGGAGACACCAAAAGCTTATCTTACATCTTGTAAAAGGGCTAAAATAGGCGCCTTTTAAATGTTTAAAATAAATTACAAGAGAGAACCAGCAAACAGAATATTTTTATTTTTCTCACTAAGTTTGTGACAGTTTAAAGAACAGACTGACGGTTACTCTCGCTTAACATGATACTGCAATTCAAAACCATCGTACAGGAAAAATCAGTGAATCTGCCACTCTGAATCAGAAAAAAGCATACATGATGTGGCACAACCCCGTGATGCTTTTCTTTGGCAGAAAACACATTTTTCCCTTTACCACCTGAGTCTCCATTTGATCCTCCAGTAGTTTAAAATTGTGAATCAAATACAAAAATAGTACAGACTGTTGTCTAGTTCGATCTAGGATGGACGATTACATAGAATAAACGCCTTCGCGGGCAAACAAACAGAACATATCGAGAGTAAAGTATCAAGATTTATGCTTGCTCAGACATACAGTGTTCATGAATCATCAAGTCCATCCGTACTGTACACTGTTCTCAGTCGCATCATCCTTTTTCACGTCTGATGGTGTTTCCCAAACACTTAAGAAAAAAATGTCACAAAATTGTATGTCCATTTAGTTTGTTCCTGGTTTTAGTCCAACAACTACTGAAGTTCAGCAAGACAGTCTATTAAGCATCGCAGATTTTCTGTTCTTCAGAGGAAATATAAAACATGTTGGCTAATAAATAACACTCTTTCAATATGATTAACACCCTGATCATAATATAACCCGGCTTTAATCCTCAAAATATAGCCTAGTGGGCATGAACAGCATCTTTTTAATGGGGTAAATGCAAGTAAAATGGATGCTTTTTGCTCATTTTTAATCCAAATGCCTATTAATGTCATATGAATCATGATTATTTAACATTTGAAGCATCCCTCTTTGCAAGTAGTCATCCTAAATACATTACTTAATAGATGAAACCCCCATTATATGTTTTCAATTATATATTTATTTTTGATTATTATTTTCTACTTGTCTACATTGAAACCTCAATACTTTAAAACTGGTAATCATTTCAATGATCATAGAAACTTCATGGATTTAGCTGCAAATGTCATACTCGTGAATAAGGAAATAGCTAAAAATATCAAAATCAAGTGCAAGTTGAATTTTAAAATTAAACCACTAATAGTAAATAAACAAATAATAAATACCGAAAACACGAAGAGATCGTTCCAGTGTGATTACTATAATAAAATCATAGAGTGGTTTCAGAATGCCATGTCACCAACACAATGCTACTCTCAGGCAGGTGACAAACACAAGGCAGCTGTGTGTTGTTAGCTTCGTTTTAGTCATAAAAACATCGAAACGCCTTCTCCGTTTTAAAACGACTGCTTTCCTACACAAATAACACTGCATTGATATTTCACAGTAAAGATCAGTTTGGTTTTGTTACATTTAGCTAAGATGGTGTCGTTCGATTTATGGATGCAGTGAAGCATTTAACGTCTTTCAACACTTTCCAAAAATACAGTATCTGATGTTGTAAACAGTCACAGTCAGTTTCCAGTAGGTCCATATGAACTAAGCCGGTCCTTCCAAACACTCTTTCGTGTATAATATGCTTGGTTTTAGTTTTTGTGTGTGTTGTGTTTTAGTTATTTTCATGTTTTTTTTTCCTGGGGTCCGTTTCAAAGAGCCGGTGCTGACATTAAGAGGCACTGTCTTTGAGGGGATTTAAAAACTGTTTCTGAAGAGATTCAAACCCTGTTCTTACTGTGAGCTCCTCAATCAAAGAAGAAGAAGAAGAAGAAAAAAAATAAGGGTCCGTCACTGTTGGCAGTAGTAAGATGATTCACTCCTTTTCCCCATCTTCACTGCTCCCTTTAAGATATAGAAATAAACAACTTTACAGCAGATATATATTTAACAAAATATATGCTTACATGACAACAATGTACTAAAAACTGAAAAAAAATTAAACATTTTTCATTTGTGTTTGTGAAACGTTTTGTAAATAGACCAATTTTTCTATTTCCAAAACAATAGGGTATATGTCGCACGTCACGTGACCAAAGCGGATCCCTGGGTTGAACACCCCCGTTATCGCCATTTCATATGCGCCATTGGTTTGTTATTGAAAGTAGTAAGTCATACCTGTCAACACTGGGATGTGAAAATAAGGGATTTACCCCCCCCAAAAAAATGGTTCAGAAAATTAATATTAATAAAGAAATAGAATTATCAAATCTCATTAACCCATTTCTTCACTGTATAACTGACACCTTTTGATTAAAGAGCAACGATTGAATCTCATTTATTATGATTTTTGGTTTGATTACATTAAATAACAGAGGTGTCACTTTACAATACATTATAATAACGTTATAATGAAAGCATTGGATTGCTTTCCTAACTTTTTATGCTCATTTAGCTCAGTTAGTTGTGTTTGGAAAAAAAAACATCAAGAGCGACATCTTTAGATGTTATTATTATTAATTATGTGTATATGTCTGTTCAAACATGCACCCAAAACCCAGACTTTCGCTACGCTTCAAATCGCAAGTACAGAATCCATTAAGGAAACAGTGTCTATTTATCACTTAGAGCGCGTCAGTGGACAGTCACGAACCGCTTTATGTGTTTTGAAGATTGCATAGGAGGAGCGACGGCACCTGTAATGAAAAGGAAATCGCGTTGTTTTTCATATTTATTTCAAAGTGTTATATACCTAAGTAAACCGAAAGCACAGAACGGACTCACATATAAGAGCAATGGGCGGCCCCTGGTGATTCGGCAGTATGGGTTGCGTATAGAGAGGATCAGCTCTTTAATGTTTATTGTAATGTTTATAACGTATTAAACACAACTTACTACTTTCAATAACAAACCGATGGCGCATATGAAATAGCGATGAGCGGAAGTGTATACATATACCCTATCCCTGTTCATTGAAATTATAAATGAAATGCATTTTACATTCTAGGCCAGTAGGTGGTGCTGACACTTCGTAAAGAAACTGTTCACATCCACAGCGTGATCTATTTGGAAGGGCTTTTCCCTGTGGCATAATCACTTCAAACTGTTTACCTTCCCGAGCGACAGTACAGGGATGAGCCATTCTAAATTGAACATGCAGTTCGACGCCAAACAACTTCCTTGTGAATAAGATTATGGAGTGTTCATGAGTTGTAGCAAGTACTTCTTTTATTTTTCATACATTGGAAGCCAGCGGTTTTCAGCCTCTTAAAAAAAATCTTAATTCATTCATTTTCCTTCAACTTAGTTAGAGAAACCGGAGCACTCTTGAGGAAACCCACGCGAACACAGGGAGAAAATGCAAACTCCTCACAGAAAAGCCAACTGGCCCAGCCAAGACTTGAACCAGTAACCTTTATGCTGTGAGGTGACAGTGGTAACCACTGAGCCACCATGCCACCCCTAAAAATATCTTGTTTTGTTTTAAACATAATAAAGGAACTCATATAGGTTTGTAAACAGTGAGTAAATTAAATTTTTTGAGTGAACTACCCCTTTAAGTGGTGCTGACCTCTTAATTTACCCCAATTATCCCAATTATTTGTCCCAATTGTTATTATTCTGTTTTCATTAACTGTAAGAACACCGCTTGAAAGTTGTGCCATCTCACCTCCTGCAGAATCCATATCTGAATCGGTGACATGAGTGATGGAGAAACGTGATACGCTGGACGGAGAAACGGTAAAACGGGAGACCTGTGCCACAGGTTTAGGGCTAATGGTCGGTAGGTTTGTCTTTTCAGTATGGTCAGGAGGGGACCCCTTGGAAGATGTGGGAAGGGGCAACAATGAGAAATCATCTTCCCATTCAAATCCTGCACCTGAGATCATGGACAAAGCAGATTGTTAAATACTAGGTCTAATAGATACTTAGATGTAAATGGCCGAAAGCAAAAGAGAAAGAGACTCTTACTCTCTTCTGAAATGTTTCCATCAGAAGAGTCATCGGAGGCATTGACCTTTTCCTGTTGGTGTTGTTCTTTACCCTTTGCACTTGGTTTGCTTGATTCTCCCCCCAAGGGAAAACTGTGATCAGCCAACTCTCTTGTTGGACTTTCCTGGAGGGTATGACACACAGTTTATTGATTACACTTACTGTAAACAAAACAATTTCATATGTCATTCCATAAATCATCTTTAAATATCTAATAAATACCTGGTCAAACAAGTACACTGTGACATCATCGAAGAAGGACACCACCTTCTTTTTGCTCTCCATTTCATCAGACAGCGAAGATGTTGGCATCTTAAGAAGGCTTCTGAGCTTGTGCGCATCACTGCAGTCACTTATAATGATGGGCACGGTTAAGACCTCGTCCTCACTTTCTTCACTCTGTTCTTGGATGCTGTATGTGCGCAGCTCCTCATCAGACTCATCGCTGTCCTCAGAGTCGCCATCTTCCTCATCTGCCTCCTCACCATCTGTGGGAGAAACCCGTCCTTCTAGAGGAGGGGGAGGAGAGCCAGAACGTGTGGAGATCCTTTTACGTCCTTCTCCTTCACAGTCCTTACTCTTGGATTTTAGCTCCTCGTGTGTAGGAGAGTCATTCTTTTCTGCTGTTTCTTTTTGAGACTGTAGATCCTCTTCGGACAAAATGGCACAGCTGACATGTCCTCTGACTATGTCCTCTTCATTCTCATCAGTAAGTACCTCTGGATTGGACTTGTTTCCAAGATCGCCTTCAAAAGTAACTTGGTCATGAGACAGACTATCTTCACTTTCTACTTGTTTGAAAGATTCCTCTTGCTTTGCATCATTACCAAGTAAAGCAGCTGAGTCAGATTCTTCAGATGGTAATAGTTCTGCAGAGAGATCTGAATCAACACTAATATTTTCATTATCTTCAAAACTACCCTTTATGGTAGAAACGTCTTTATGGGGTGAGGGGGACACGCTACAGATTGTGTCACACACAGACAAGCTTTCAACTGTCTTTGATGGAAAGTTTGAGATTGAATGATCAGACTGTTCAGGGATTTTTTCACTCTCCTTTGTAGATGACATAAGATATTCATCTACATCTGTCTCCTTTTGTGGAGGAAGTTGTTTCTCTTTATATATAATTTCCTCTGGTCTGTCTTTCTGATCTTCCAGTTCATTGATGTCCTCTTCGCTTTCTTTATCTTTGCCAGCATCATAATCAGAGAAGTAAGCAGAATCTCTGTATGGTGTTTTATCACTCAGTGCTTTCAGCTCTCCATCACTGCTCTCAGATGCTGTCAAGGCCACTGCAGTATAAAAATCACCCTCGAGCTTCTCACATTCTGTTGTTTTAATCTCTTGGTCTTCACTGACAAAATTTGTCCCAGATGTTACCTTTCCCAAAGGTTGAACGAAAGTCTTGGAATCTTGTACCTCGTGAGGTTCCTTTAGGACAAACTCTGGAGATTCATTGTTTTCTGTGTCATACCCACTATCCACAGTCTTAGGAGAGCTCGATGGATGGATGGAGGCCGGACTGAGTGTCTCACTGTAACATGCTGTAGATGGTATGTCAATAGAGTCCATGGAGTCTGGAGTACCAACCTGCTTTTGCAATGATTTGAACGCTGGACTGGGGTAATCAACAGTTTCCACTTCTATTGCGAAATCACCAAAAATTCCTGAGGTTACGTCAGTGATGTCATCATCGCTGCAGTCATCTATCTCAACCAGACTAATACTAGAGTGTCCACGGTCCATACCACTGTCAGTAGTCTTACTCAACTCTGACTCTGGTTCTGGTTTGGATAATTCTGCAGGGGATTTTTCCAGCTGTGGGTATATGGCGATAATTTCAGATTTTGGATCTGCTGTAGATAAATCTTGATGCAAAGTATTTTCTTGTTTTAAGTTTGTTTCCCCGACTGCAATATCCACAAATTGCTCCGAGATGTCAAACTGTCTGGCTCCTTCTCTTGATGCTTCTATTTTGGAGACTATATGTCCAGCAGATAAAGATGCTTGGCCTAGATGTTGATCTTTTTTGGGCAAGGTCATGGTTTTCCCTGGAATACAATCAATCATGAAGCAGTTCCTCACAAGTGTTCCTGTTAAAGGGTCAACAAAATGTGAACTACTCAAAGCTTGACAACATGGCACGGGATATACTTCAGCCTCCCTAGGTTCATGGCACATATGGATGTACGAGTTGCACTCAGGTGAAGGATTTGAAGGTACATGTCTTCCATGTACCAAGCAAGTATTGCTTTTGATCGGTGCCTCCAAGTAGTCAACAGGTTTGTTCATATGGTATGACAGGGTCTGCTGCTCTGGCCATGTATCCTCAATATCCGTCATTGGCATTGTGTAGTGAAAGTCTGCATATGAATCCTGGATACAAGACCCTTGCCTCTGACGCAAGGTCCTTGGGTTTGTATTTGCAGGATTGCTGGCAGACCAGCTTCTTCCTCGCCTCTCCACAAAGATGTCCTCATCATCAGACTCGCTGTCATCTCGACCTACAAATACAGCACCACCTGATGCTATGTCAGTACAAACAGAGTGGCTACCTGGCATAGTCTTCCTCAAGGAGCCCATCATATCATAGTATCCACCAGTTACATTCTTTCCTATAATGGATCCTTGAATGCTCTCCAAATAAGGATCGGCATAGCCTTGTGGAGGACTTCCAAGTGATGGTGAGATGCCTAAAGGGTCCTCCAGTTCCCCAAGTGCCTGTCTCAGACTTCGAGACCCCCAGCTTTCTTGTGGAGTTTCTGTTGAGTCTCGTATCAGATAGCGGCCCATAACCTTAGGTGGTGATGGTTCAAAGTAATAACCTCCATCTCTGTCTTTGTATGAGACATAATGGCCTGATTCCCATGCTCTGAGGGGGCTACCATGACCCAAAAGAGGCTCCATAGTTAAAGACATAGCAGGGCTGGAGTCAGAATCATAAGCACCACTTTTGTGAACTTCTGCTGACCAGTAAATGTCTGGTTTCGCTTCAGGGGGACAGTTCATACACTCACCAGAGTCTCCACTACCAGTTAGAAAGCTTCCATTACTGCCCCCAAACTCTGGGCTGTAAGCACACATGGTGAAGTTCATATCAATATTGCTTTGTACTGGCTCCTCAATGCGGATATAGTACTCGTTACTCACTGATGGACTATGAGCACTCAGCACAGGCACCACACCAGGGGTGTGTAATTGTTTGGGCTCATAATATGAAGGAGAAACCCCTAGGGCAAGTCCGTCAACAGCACAGCCCCCCACTATTCCACCTGGAGGATAGTAGACCTCCTGACAATGAGGATTGCCTTGACCCAAAGTGCCTGTTGTGGATGAGGAATGATAGTGCTGCTCAGCACGTGCCTGCTCCCATTTGTACTCAAAGTTGAGGCCATGACTAGTTTCAGTAACCGTTAGGATGTCATCTCCAGACTCTGAATGGTAGCCATCTCCACTGGGAAACTGCTCCAGTAGGGGGAAAGATGAAGTGGTGGATGACATTGGCATATCAATTGCAAGTGCACTGGCTCCGTGAAGATCAGCTTGGCTTGTGTTTGGTCTCATAGAGTTCCAGCGTCGCTCAAAGTCTTCCTCTGCCTCACTGGCTCCTTTGGCACATAAGTAACTAAGCAGCAGATGAACTTCTTCTGCGTTAGGCCTTTGGTCAGGCTGAAGCCAACAGAACTGCATTACTTCATACCTGATGACACAAATGCATACACTTTTAGTGCAACTGCAACAAAAACATACTGTAAATAACAAGTGAAGTTTTAGGTTTATTTTCTGTTTTGTACGGTTCACCATCAATTATATAAAACAATTTTTTATCAAGAATTTGAATTTAAAGCAAAATGTATTGAATAGGAGCCAAATGTCTAAAAAGTGAAAATTAAATACGTTTAAGAGCAAGCACTTTAAAAAAGGGAGGGGGGGAGATTGAAAAGCTCTACTGAAGCAAAAAGTCAAGGCTCTAACTCTAAGTAATGGTTAATGAAATGTGTAAGAAGAGCAATATAAAGTTTATTAGACACCCACCAGCGGTCAGCAAGTGGGTACTTAAGAATAGGCTTGGACAGCTTCAATTGCTGATCCTTCACAGCATAACTGAGAACCTGTCGGTCTGAATAATGGCGGTACGGCTGATTCCCTAACTCAAACAGCTCCCAGATGGTAACACCAAGTGACCTTAAATGCAGAGAGGAACAAAGAACTCTGGTAAATAACAGCAATTAATGCATAATAAAATACAACAATAAAAATAATTTATTTTTCATAAACAGCCTAACTACTCTAAATATACTGACCAGATGTTGCTTTCCTTGGTTTGGTCCACTACCAGCAAATTACCATGAACCTCATCCACCAGTTCAGGGGCAATCCAGCGTAAAGGAACCCAGGTCTGGTCTGATGTCACAAAGTAGTCATCCTGGGAAAGGACAAACATAAAGACCCCTATCATACACCCGGCGCAATAAGGCGCAAGACGTATTTGGCGCAATTTGTTGCTATTTTCAGACCAGCGCAACCATAAATTTCATGTTTTGCACCATGTTGTTTGAATAGCAAATCCATTTGCACCCCTTTGTGGACTCATGGCCGTGCTGGTCTAAAATAAAGGTGTTACGGCACATCATTGGTGCCTTGCTGTTTTGAAAATCTGAAACAGACTGCCCCATTGACCATCTAAAAGAAGGTCTAAAGTCCAGCGCAGAGGCCGTAAGTTATGCGCCAATATGGGTTCAAACGCTTACACATTGCCTAATATACACAGGATGTACAGCAATACATAAATATATTTACATAAGAAAAAAAAAGGATTAAAATGTCATCAAAATAATTATTTTCTACATAAATATAAAAAACACTGCCCCCATGCCTTATCTCGAGGGGCTTTTTCAGTTTATTCATGACAATTTGCATTTGTACAATGTAATTAGTATTAGCAGTATTATTTATAATATGCATATTTATAGTTGTATTAATAATCATCTGTCAGGTTTTGGTTTATGTCGGCTAATGGATGTCTACAGTGAAGTGCGTACAACACTGTTTCCTTATACATGAACGTAAAGGAGTAAGGAGAAAGAGAAAGTAAAGAGGCAGAATGGAGGAGGCTCATTCTTTATCCTTGCGCTGCAGATGGTCTGTTTAACTGTTTTCTCTCTAGAAAAGCATTTAGTTTTTCCACTTACAAAGTCCGCTATGTAAACAGCAATGTGCCATGGTGCAACTCAACTGACTATTAAAGGGAATGGGAGATAAGATTCTGATTGGTTCAATGCACGTTATGCTCAAAACACACCCATAGCTCATAGAGAATAAGCACAACCCTGTTAGACCTTCTTTCATGCTTAAAATAGCAAAAGTGGATTCAGACACGCCCTTAATGCTTTTGCGCCATGCGCTTTAGACTTTGCACCTAGATCATTACAATAGAACCCAAAGAGAGGCTACAGTTAATGCTGATGAAATACACAAACTATTAAAGTACCTATAAAATTATGAAAATCTGTAACTCATGCTTACATGTTAGTATTACTCATATAACAGACTTTATTATTGATAAAGTAATAAAAAGTATGGATTGAAGTTTACATGCCTTGTATTTGTTGTGTGATAGTCCATAGTCTCCGATCTTCACATTTATGTCTGATGTTAGCAGGCAGTTTCTTAAAGCCAGATCACTGCAAATAATCAGAGCAACATAAATGAATTAATAAATAAATGAACAGCACCTTCTACAAATAGAAGATGACATAAAATATACCATATACTGTACTGTAGATAGCTCAGACATAACTGGATGTTATTAATCCAAAACATTGCATAAATATATATAGGTACACAAATGCTGTACGCGAGCTGCTATGCCAGAACAATAGATATAATTTGTACTGCACTGTGATTTTGCTTTTCAAAAATATTTCACTTGTCTTCATGAACCCGTTCAAAGTACTGTATCTTGGCAAGAACATCTTGCAGTAGCTTGAAGATGTGTGGTGACCTCCGGCAACAAAATCACTGATGCTGGAGTGGAATAAAAACACTCAGGCAGCATCAGGAGATTGTTGCAGGAAGAAACCTTAAGACAGAAAATCCATAGCGTCATACTCATAGTTTAAATGTGATGACAGGCTTCCAGTATTGTTTTTGAGAATGATGATAAAGACTGTGGTAATTTAGCTAAGAATCAAAACATATTTTACATTAAAACTGAATGATTAAGCATGAAAGTGCTGACTGACCTGTGGGTGAAGTTGTTTTTGTGAAGGTGCAGCAGGCCTGAAGTGATCTCGCATGCCATCCTCTGAAGCAGTAAAGGGTCAGGGATCAAGGAATCCGCAGTCCTGCAGCTGCACAGGTAACCTTTAACATCACCCTGTCAACACGGAAAACCGAAAGCACATGCTGAAATGCAAAGGATGCTATAAATTGTAATCAACATGCATAAACATCAAAAGACTGTGCCGTCAGTCTGATTTGCTTCAGATAGCCACTGGGGGGAGATATATAGCAAGACATTATGAGGGCAGCAGCTTCTTGATGTTGTTGCTAAGGGTTGTTCTGTTAAAAAAAATACTGCAGCACATGTGACCAGGGTAGAAAATAACAAGAGACGAATGATATGACATGAAGAAGCACCCTAAATGTAACCGAAAGTCTGATATATGGTAATATATGGAAATTACATATATGACATACATCTCCATATTCGGATTTCACATATATAAAATATCATATATGCAACATATTATATTTCACCATTTTGCAAAAATGGCTCCTTATATATATATATATATATATCAATAATAAATTGACCATTGGAATTACATATATGTTCAAATATATGGTCACATACAAATATATGGCCATATATGAATTGCTGTCTGATTGTTACAATTCTTGTTTGGGGTTGCTAGATTGCTGCATACTGGCCCAGCTCTATAAAATGTCTGTACATATGGCTTCATTCACTAAAAGCCTTTTTTTTTCACCTATTATGTAAATATATTCTGTTCACTCAGAAAACTCCAACCCTCTCTTCCTAATTTGCATGATTTAAGATATCAGTTGTGGTGTTTCTTTGATGACCAATTATGTTAAAGAGATATTCACACTGGTGTTACTTTAATGTTGAATGTCCATTTATTTAGTATTGGCAAAAGTTTTAAAAGATAGTCAAAATGTAATGTATTATTCAACAAAAATCCTGACCTTGACTATCTTTTGTACATTCATAAAATGCTTAGTCTGTGAGTTCACAGTGACTCTCCATAAAAATAAGTTGTGAGAAACCAAGATGAATAGAAATGCAACACAAAATACTATGCTTATACTTTCTTTTCTGATATTTAAATAACTGTTAATTGTAACTGTCAGGATTCTGCTACTTCGGTCTTGTTTTAGAGGAAGAGTCCAGACACTAGTCCTGTCATGTCTTGTATGTTGTGCTCGGCTCAAGTTTTCTTGGGTCGAGCACTCATTTTCTGTCACTGTGTGTCTTTTTTTATGAGTGACATCTTGGCCGCGTTCAGGCCATGCACGCTCCCGCTTAATGCAGGCGCACAAGTTCTGGACGTGCTCGAGATGCATGCCCTTGGCTTGTCCTGGTGTGTTTATTGTTTTGGTCATGGCATGGTGTTTTCATTCTCAGTGCTGCAGTCTGGTTGGTTTCGGTTGGCGCTGGGATCGGAACATGCACGTCACATGTGTGAGTGTTTTCAGTGTTTTATCTTGTGCTCATGTCTTGTGTTCAGTCTTCTGTTGGTGTTGTGTTTAGCATGTGGTACATGTTTACATGCGCCGTGTGGTTAATGAGTTCTCTCTTTTGTTGCATGTTCTAGTCCTGTTTTTATGTGAGCACATGGCTTGTGTTGTTTCTTTGTGTCATGTGCTCTCCTGTCTTGTTTACTATCTAGTCCCTCCCTCCTTGTTATCCCATTATTAGTTTTTTCAGTTCACCTGTTTGTTTGTTAATTGTTTCTGCTTATCGTCTCCTCTTGTCTGCCGTTCTGTGCCAGTTCGTTGTCGTTTATCACCTTGTCCTGTTGTGTGTTTCGGTCCTGATCCCTGTCTGCCTGCCTAGTCAAGTTTGTTTATTTGTTTTGTTAATGTTTTCCCCCTCAGGGTAGCTTTTGTTGCTTTTTTGTTTTATTTTATTGTTAATAAAACCCATCTATTTTACTGCAATTGAATTCTCCCTCCTTTTCCCCACACCAAACGTATCAGCAACAGTAAGTTCATCTGTCAAATTTCATTCTAACTGTCAACTCACAACTGATTCAGTTCTAGTTAAGGAACTACACAAATACCCTTTTTTTAGGCATGTGTCATATTTTATTAATCTGCGTTTTTCATAACCTTGCACTTGAATGTTTTTTTTTCAGGGTGAGCAGGAGGGAACTGCCTCACCAATAAGAGTTACAAGAACATGCAGTCATGCACAAAGATTTCTGTTCAATTATTCATTAAATTTAGAATTGTTTTTCACCAAATCTATCTTATAACACTAGAAACGTATACCACATTGGATGGGTCTATTCTTTGATATGTTTGCATCCTTTTAAAAAGCTTAATGTTGTTTGATATTACAGCCTATAATTATAAACAAGCTTAAGCAGAATATTTAAAAAACAATCTCCTTTTGTGGTTTGAAAAAGGACATACAGCATTAACCCATCACTAACCAGCAATAGATCTATAAAATGTCTTTACATACAGTATGCCTTCTTTCACTTAAAGCCTCTTTTTTAATCACCTATTATGTAAATATCTTCTGTTCACTTAGAAAACTGCAATCCTCTCTTCCTAATTTGCATGACATACAGCATTAACCCATCACCAAACAGTAAACGATGACGTCATTTTCATTTCTGAGAGAAGGTTTAGAGGTTTTAGAAGGGAAAAAACACACAAGGGGGATAAAACATAAAATAAAGTGAAAAACAGAGCTATTAGACTAACCAGTGGGCAGAACTCCATGACCACTAAGTAGGGTGTGACCTCTGTGCATTGAGCGAGGCATTGCACTAGAGCTGGATGCTGGAGAGATCTGCAGAAAGAGTTTTAGAACAATACATCACAGTCATACGCAACATTTCATTTAAAGAGATTGTTGAGAGACAAATTAATATCCTGTCACTTACTCACACCATCAAGTTGCTCCAAACCTAAATTACTTAGTCCCTACTGTAGAACTCAAGAACATATTTGTAAATACTTTATTTTTTATTTTAGTTTTAATTGATTGTTTTGTTTTTTGCTCTATACAACGAAAGCCAGCAATTGTTTTTAAAGCCCCCTGTCTTTAATTGTATGGAACATTCAATAAAAAACACCATATGATAATACACATATGATCCTCTAGTCCACAACTGCTGTTTTGGTTGTCAAGCATTCATGCATGCCTATAGACAGAAAACGTAATGCACATAGGATGTCACTTTTTCACAAAATGGCATTTTTGTAGTTTACACACACTCAATAATGATATAAACTTGCAAAAAGTTTCGGTCACACTTTATTTTGATGGTCCGTTTGTTGAATTTAAGTTACATGTCAACTAATTCTCATTAAATTATAAGTAGACTTTTAGGTTGTGGTTAGGGTTGGGGTTAGGGGTAGGGTTAGTGTAAGTTGACATGTACTTGCAAAGTTTCTTATAGTCAGTTAAATGTCTGTTGAATGTCAGTATCAACAGATATTAAGTAGACAGTCTACTAATACTCAAATGGACCATCGAAATAAAGTGTTACCAAAGTTTCGAGTTTGCATTTTCACCCCAATCAAGAGCTGTTCTTGTGTAGGTGAATGGTGATGTTTTCATAAAATTGCATGTTTGTAGATTACACTGAGATTATATTTGTGCAACTTTCAAAAACCTGCATTTTTAAGCCCTCAAAACAGATGTGTATCAACAATCAATGTGCATAAAACTTTCATTTTTTTAGTTTAAAATTTGTCACGTAAACGCCCCCTAAATGACGACGGAACTATCCAGCTTTGAGTGAACTGTCCATTTAATATCTTACATTTACGGTTTTCATTACAAATGGATAATTTTAAAGTCTGCATGACCTGGAAGTTGCTGAGATTTTTATTTCAGTATGTTGATGTACTTCCAATTAAAACAGAATATTGAATAGAGGGTGGAGCATTCTTTTGCACATCATTGCCTAATGGTAGCAAACTAACGGTAAGAGTATTAATATGCAGTTGCTATGGAAGCCCTCAGGTTGATGTAAACACAAGGAGCACCACTCCAAACACATAAGCAACTGGTCTTGATTGAAGATTACTGATACAAACAAATATCTTCACTGAAATAACTTGCACAGATTAATTATTCACCTAAAGAAAAAAAAATATGAGTTTGCGAAATAAACATTTTATCCCTTCATTTGATTACCACACCTTATTGGTTTGTTTCTTGCTAAACAGGGTTATATGCATGCAGACGTTTAATTTTCAGTTAGCCAGCCCAGGCATCATTACAAAATCACCACATTTCAGATCTGATTTCTTTAAAAATCATTGATCTTCACTGCTTGATTGATATACAGTATGAAATAAAGTGGATCTAAGACTGGACAAGAATTACTGCATTAAATTACATTTTTCTCCATCATCTCTAAAATATTTAAATGTACACTACCTGACAAAAGACTTGTCGTCTATCCAAGTTTTAAGGAACAACAAATAATAACTTGACTCCTAGTTGATCATTTGGTATCAGAAGTACAGTAGCTTATATGAAAGGCTAAGGCCTCTAGATTACGCTTATTTTATCAAAATAAAGTATGATCATGTCTTGATTTTTAATGATTTAATTAGGACAGTAAGGTCTGACTTAGCTTAGACAAAAGTCTTGTCACTTAACAGAAATAATGTGCAGTATAGAATGCAAAGTGGGAATACAAAGCAGTGGAAAAAGAATTTATATTGTATATGACTCCCATGAGCTTGGATGATTGTATTTATACATCTCTGACTCGAATAACTTATTAATAAAGTCAAAGAAAATGTCAAAGAAAGCGTTCTTGCAGGACTCGCAGAGTTCATCAAGATTCCTGGATATATCTTCAATGCCTCCTCCTTTATCTTAACCCAGACATGCTCAATAATGTTCATGTCTGGTACCTGGGCTGGCCAATCCTGGAGCACCTTGACCTTCTTTGCTTTCAGGAACTCTAAAGTGAAGGCTGAAGTATAAGAAGGAGTGATATCCTGCTGATGAATTTTTGCCCTCTCCTATGGTTTTGGGCAGCACAAATGTCTTGATACCTCAGGTGGTTTATGTTGCCATCTACTTTGCAGATCTCTCACACACCCCCATACTGAATGTAACCACAATCCATGATTTTTGCTTCACCACACTTCATTGATTTCTATGAGAATATTGGGTTCATGCGGGTTCCAGTAGGACTTCTGCAATATTTGTGATGACTGGGATGCCGTTCAACAGATGATTCATCAGAAAAATCTACCTTCTGTCACTTTTCCAAATGATCAACTAGAAGTCAAGCTATTATTTGTTGCTCTTACAACTGGGATCAACAATAAGACTTTTGTCTGGTAGTGTATCTTAATCCAGTATATTAAATAGAGTATCTGCAGAAGCCTGCTTCTACGGATGGCGCTTGCATTTACAGTTTTTCATCTCATTTTACGCTTGAACAACTAAATGAATGCTTACGTTTATTTAACTGAATGTATTTTAATTACATTACAACACTGATGTTGTAAAAGAAACCTTATGATATGGAAAAAGGCCACATAAACCTTTCACCAGATGTTTATCGTTGGCTGAAAACACTAGCTGTGCATACACCCCATCAATAAAGAAACACAATGGAGGATTTGTTTACCGATAAGGCCGTGCCTCCTCCAGGAAATGCATCTGGTCCTGCACGCTGGCACTGGCCTTCAGTTCCTTCACCACCACCTGGGTACTGCTGAGACCAGAGTGAACCTCCCCCAACAACACCTGTGGAAAGCACCCACCGACACACATGTACACAAAACACACACACAGACGCACAGGGGAAAGACAGCACAAACACACAAACAGGTGTGAACAGAGGGAAAATGGGCAACACACACAAACACAATCATGGACAGAGTGACATAGACAGACAGATACAAATAAATACAGACGAGAAGAAAATGGACACACGGGAAGGAAGAAAGGAAATGGAAGACAGATAATCCACACAATTAAAGATCAAAAGAAGTCCAGGAATCATGCTCAAATGGAAACGCAGACAGACCAAACAACACAAAACCAGATGGGACATCGGTAAACATGCAGCCACAGAGACACACATACAGATGGACATACCCATTCAATGGGGAGTTGGGGTAATTGGGGTAGTGTGTGTGTGTTTATGTATGTGTGTTACAAAAGACAAAGAAGTAGAGAGAAAGAAAGAGAGAATGAGAATGAAAGAGGCACAGTTATTCCTATGAAATGTTAAACTGCTTCACTGCTACATAGAAATAACATCAAATTGTCAAAGGGAACAGTCAAGACACCGGCCCAACATCAAAGCACAGGCGAGGTGCTGGTAACGTAGCGTGGAAGATATTTTCACATCCTTGGGACTAAAGTATAGAGCTAAACCTTTGATCCGCTGCAGTACAGTACACGCTTAGGGCATTAATATCCGCGAGGCGCACATATAAAACAAATAAAACAACAAACTGACTAGACTTACCTTGCCAAACCAGCCATGTCCAATCTCCTTAATGTAGAGCAAACTCTGGCGGCCAAGATCGGTGGATCTCAGGAGCTGGACTGAAAGACCATTATCAGCAAGAATAGACAGAGACAGAACAAGACAGTAATTAGTAAATGGAGCAAACTGAAAATCTGGCATTCAGAGTCCATGAAAATCTAGATAGGAAACATAAATAGAGAAGAGAACAAACTATAAATAAAGCAATGAATTGGATTTGTAGGTACAGTACAAGATGATCTTTGATTCATTCTCAAACTTTGAGACAATTCTGCTTTTATCAAGACTTTACTGGTCATAATTAAAAAAATCATTAAAAACTGTCAATTGTGACTTCTAATCCAAATTAAAATGTATATTTATATACTTATATTTATGTTCAGTTATTTCACTTTAGGGGCAGCACGGTGGCTCAGTGGTTAGCACTGTCACCACACAGCAAGAAGGTCCCTGGTTTGAGTCCCGGCAGGGCCAGTTGGCATTTCTGTGTGGAGTTTGCATGTTCTCCCCGTGTTGGCATGGGTTTCCACTGGGTGCTCCAAAGACATGCGCTATAGGTGAATTGAATGAATTGGCCATAGTGTATGTGTGTGAATGAGTGTATGTATGTGACTGAGTGTGTATGGGTGTTTCCCAGTGCTGGATTGCAGCTGGAAGGGCATCCACTGTGTAAAACATATGCTGGATAGGATGTGGCGACCCCTGATGAATAAAGGGACTAAGCCGAAGGAAAATAAATGAATGAATGAATGAATATTTCACTTTAAATGCAAGTAAAGTTAAGTGAATTAAGTCAAATGAGTGAAACTACACACAGGAGCCTGAAAAAAACCATCATTTTAGCAGATGATTTACTTAAATACAATATACATGATAAAAATACATAATATTGACATTGCCTGTTAGAGGGATATAATGTTAGAAGAATATCTTAAAAGCAAAAGAAATAGTAATATTTTCAAATAGCTTAACAATACTAAAAGTTCAATTATAGTAAAATTCAACACTAAATCTAAAAACAGGGCAAAATAAAAAGACTAAAATTACTACTGATAAACACTATAATACAAAACAAAAATCACTAAAAAATGATGATTCCTGTTTGTTCAAACTATTTATTTAAATTGAGCTAGAACAACACAATTCTTTAGGCTTTTTGGAGGGACAAATTAATTTTTTTATGTTCAATCCACTTAAATTAGTTAAAAAAATAATAAGTTTAACGTCTTAAACTTAATTCTTCCATGTTTTCCCAGCACAAATCGATTGTGCGAAACAGCATTTTTACATTTTTTACACAGGAGCCTGAGAAAAATGATCATTTTAGGAGAAGATTTACTTGAATACAAGATTTGTTTTAGGTTTTTTGCATCTGAACATTTAATTTCAATTAGCAGTTTTGACTTTCAATTCTGATTTTTTTTTCTTAGGTGATTTAGGTGACTTTCTCACTGACTTTAAATATCTCAAGTAAAACTGTGTTTGTGAAGTCAAAATGGGGAAATATAAACAGATCTCTTTTGCCGAATGCAAGACACTGTACAAACTCTGACTTTTTTTAGTTTACATTTCAGTTTAGATTTTAAATCTACTGATTTAAAGAGAAATATGTTTACTACTGTGAGAAATAAAGTCAAAATTGTGAAATAAAGAGTCAAAATTACCTTTTTGTCTAAATCCTTTAGCAGAAACGGAGTTCCATAAAGTGCAAAAAAGCAGAAATGTGCTCAAAATTTTGGGATTTTTTTTAAATTAGATTAATTGCAAAGTCAAAAAGCAAAAACAGACAGATAAAAAAAATTATAAAAAAGTACAACTAATCAAAACATCACAAGTTTTAAACAGCGTTAGCTTAACTGTTCCAACATCACACACCCTTGGAGCACAAATGAGCATTACAAAAGTCACGTCAAGATTTTTCTCCGACAGGAAAATCATCCTCCAAATATCCTCTCCAAAAGGCATTGAGTGATCTCCTCTGCAAGAGTGATGTAAAATGGTACAAAGTAAAACTCAAGAGCCTGTCTAAAGCGTTCAAATTCTCCCTGTGATCTATCAAAGCGCTTGAAAGGCATTTTTCCTTTCTCAGAGAAGACAGGGAATGGATAAAGTCTGCTGCAGTAGGGACCGATTTTGAAGAGTGATTTTCTGTTTCGCTCAACCTCTCGTCTGACAGATCCTTGCATATCTCTATCATCTCAGAAAAGCGGTAACAGTGCCTTTCTCTCTCTCTCATCTTATCGTGCCCACAAACAGACAGTTTATTGTAAGCGTGCATGACATACTGTCTCGCTCCCTGTCCTCTTTTTTATGCAGCAGCCATATTTTACGCCCATGTGGTGTTGCAGAGGCTGTTCATTCTGTCTGCCCCCTTTTAGAGAGCCTTCGCTGGGGAGAATTGGGCTCTTTGTCATGTCGGCAGTGCTGCTTGGTACCACTGAGAGGATGGAAACACTAATGCTATTATTCTTGATGTTTCCAGCATGAGACATGGGAAAGCAAATGGCTGGTAAGCGAGTCAGAAATGTTTGATGTGGGTGCGGGATAGGAATAAACAAATCAGAATAAATATTACATTACGGTGGAGTTGCACACTGCTTTATATGATATATGACATATTGGCTGGATTTATTTTATGTGACTGAAATTAATTTAATTCAAGCCAACACCCAGCTATTTTGTTACATTGTAGTGAATCAAAATCAATGGCAAATCTGGGACGTCCAATCTGAGCTTTGAGCTATGTTTTGGGACATGGCAGCTGGTTTCTGGATGGTTTATATGGTGGATATTAGTTGGTCCAAGCTGGTAGACCTTGCTGGATTATCAGCCAACCAGCTGTCAGGTTGTCACGCTTGCTTATGGCATCTGACTAGTTTTTGAACATGTTCTGATAGATTTGGGCCATTTTATTATCAGATCAGGTCAACTAGAAGCAAGCTTCAATAGATACAGTAGCTTCCAAAACACAGCTATCATCAGGTTAGCATTAGCTCTTTCATTCTGTTTACACTTGAATGTTGCTTTGTAGTCATTCCAGATAAATACACATATGTTTGTCACTTACAGACGTGCCGACTGCATTTCACAACCAAATTCACTGTCAAAAACTATTTGCTGCTTACAATGTAATTACAAATGCTAACTGCTAAAAGCTAACTGGGATTTACAGTAGTTGTTGTCGTTTCTTATGTAACATCTGATGTTTCATCAACCACATATTTAATTAACATATTAATTATTCTATTGATGGGTCATTCTTAAATGATTCGTTCATTTTGAACGAATCTTCAGTGTGACTCAGGAACGATGAGTCCTCTCAGGGAGTGATTCGTTCATCCACGCATGCGCACATTTGTGCTGGTGGTTTCGTTCATTTTTTAAGTCTTTTGAGTCATTCATCCTGTAAAAGACAGAAGCCATTAATATGCATTTAGAGCCCGAAAAAGATTGGATCTGTCCATCTTTCGAGTCCTCATTTTGAGTCATTGGTTCATCATGTGAAAGACAGAAGCCAATCATATGCATTTAGAGCCGGAAAAAGATTTGATCTATTCATCTGTCGAGTCCTCGGTTTGAGTCATTTGTTCATCACGTGAACGACAGAAGCCAATCATGTGCACTTAGAACCGGAAACATATAGGATCTGTTCATATCTCGAGTCCTCGGTTTAGGTCATTTGTTCATGACGTGAAAGACAGAAGCCAATCATATACATTTAGAGCCGGAAAAAGATCCATCCATTCCTCTCTCGAGTCCTCAGTTTGAGTCATTCGTTCATACCATGAAAGACAAGCCAATCATATACATTTAGAGCTGGGAAAAGATTTGATCCATTCATCTCTTGAGTCCTCGGTTTGAGACATTTGTTCATCACGTGATAGAACGTAGCCAATCATGTGCACTTAGAGCCGGAAACATATAGGATCTGTTCATATCTCGAGTCCTCGGTTTAGGTCATTTGTTCATGACGTGAAAGACAGAAGCCAATCATATACATTTAGAGCCGGAAAAAGATCGATCCATTCATCTCTTGAGTCCTTGGTTTGAGTCATTTGTTCATCACGTGAATGACAGAAGCCAATCATATGCACTTAGAGCCGGAAAAAAGATTGGATCCGTCCATCTTTCGAGTCCTCATGTCTGAGTCATCACTCTTTACATCACTCAAAAGGTAAACTAATCAAGCATCCTTCCGGCCTAGACTGTGTGCATTGGTTAAGATTATAAGTGACTGTCAGTGTTACAAGAACGAACAACTCAAATTTGAAGACATAAGGAGGTGGGGTTAGCAAGGGACAAAAATACCATCATAGACAAAACACAATAATATATTTTTATAGTATAATTTTTTTTTATTTCTATTGCCTTACCCTAACCCTAGCCTTACCCATAAACCCAACACTCACAGGAAACCGGTGGCAAATTTTGAGCGTCAAAAGAAATCATTAATAATATTCTGAATTATGAGGACACCGCAAAATCCTCGTAACCACGTCAACATTGTAATATCTAGGTCATACCAAAGTGTCACGATCACCAGCGATCTCCATTGTCAGAGATTGCTGGTTCACACACACACACACACACACACTTCCGTGAACTACAATCAGCCATGTTTAAGGACTACAATTCCAGCCATGCAACACACACTCCTGTTCCTGATCTCGACTGATTGCACACACTCACCACTGGAGGACTGTTTGGAACTGATTACACACAATACATAAGCAGCACACACACACACAGTCGTTGCTGAGTATTGTTAACTGTTTTAGTGACTTACAACGCGGTTCCTTTGTCTAGTCTTTGTGTTTTGATCCTGTTTGTTTATCTTTGCCTGCTACCAGCCTTGTTGACCCTCTGCCTGCTGTACGACTATGATTCTGGATTACCTATATACATCTGTTTGCCCCTGATTGACCGTCGCTATACTGACTT
>CAIGQQ010007205.1:3951263-3964002 GCA_903798035.1 Danio albolineatus | reverse complement strand
TTAAATTAAATTAAATTAAATTAAATTAAATTAAATTAAATTAAATTTGTCCTTATTTGTTATTTCTACAGCGCTTTTACAATGTAGATTGAGTCAAAGCAGCTTAACATCTGAAGATTTAGTCAATTAAAACTGCTTCAGTCCAGTTTTTACAGTTGAAGTTCAGTTTAGTTCAAACCGAACTGGTATAGCACTACCAGTAAATGTTTGCCTCCATGAGGAAAAAGGCAAATGCAAAAATGTGTTTGTGTGTGTGTTTTGTGGCTTGATGACCAAAAAATAACAAGCAGACAGATCTTTAAATTGAAAAGAAACATCTGTGGCTGCTTTAATGAATGAGCATTTAACCTGATTATTTAAACAGAACTAATATGAAAGACCTTTTAATGCTTACTGGAACAAATGGCAATTTATTAAGCAGTCCATTAAAGAGCGTGTCACTGTAATCAGATAAATAAAGCGCCATCAGATTAAATTCGTGAGCTTTAAACTCGTATTGTACACTGTGTTCCAGTGCGCTTTTCATCTCCACATGGCGATGGTGAAACTACAAAGAGAGATGAGACAGTGCTAAGAAAAGACAAGACAGACAAAGATTTGGCAGCATCCGGAAATCGGAAATGCTCCTCCAGATGCAAGCGAATTGTCTGTGAACGCGAGTGCGGAGATACAGGGTCAGAGAAATGGAAAACAGTGACCCAAAGGGGTCGCACACACTTAAAAGCACAAGCTAATGGACATTATTATAAACACAAACACTCAAGTTCCCCAAGAGACCTCGTGGTCCACATCTTCACACGACTCACACGGCTGCCATATGACCCAGCTCCTGATCTGCTCAGCGCTACTGAACACTACCTTCATACAGACAGTGCTGGGACTCCCATGTGGACACGCTGCCATTCTGACTAAAGACCTGCAATAATTTGTCGCCTGAAACCATATTGTTAAGCTTGTCACAGGATAAACATTCCTGCCAGCTGAGTCACACTGCATTTTTACTAGGATCAGGCTAATAATCAGAAACATCTTCTCTGCACTATTAAATGCTTGGATGAAGAAGCATCTGGTTTAAGCCAGTACTGTCCTTTACAGAAATGTCACTTAATGCATTTAGCATTTGGGGATTATTTTAGGGACAAGCCAATATATCCACTCGAAAACAGTTTGGCAATACAGAAATCATTTTTGACTAGTTTTTTTAGAAACAACCCAGCAAAGACCTTCAAAATATCTCACTTGGAAATAAATAAATTAAAAAAAAAACATATTTTGTTAGACACTATAGGATAAGTTGTAAATTGTGATAACATGCACCAATTAAAATCATAAATTACACATTGGTTACTAAATATTATATAAAATACTATATAAAAGTAATGCAGAAAAAAACATCCAAATTTCCAATGTTTTCCCAATGGAAATTCACACATTTACACTATTAAATTCTTTCAAAACCTAGTCTCCCATGTGTAAAGTCCTTTTCACACGTGTAACATTTTACACTTGTGGTTTTAACATGTGACCATGTGTGTTTTTGCATTTGAAATTCACGTTGTTGTTCTGCAATAGATATAATGACATTTATTTAAAGACGAGATTCCAGATGCTCTGAACTATTTATTTGAAACCAACAAAGAAAACCACTTAAAAACAATACCAGCATTTGTCTTTTTGGACTTTTAACTCAAAGTTCACATGACTACCACACATCATTGCAAAATCCATAATCCATAATTTTTTATCCAATTTCTTTTTGCATAAATCTGTTAATCAACCTCAGTTCTAATAAAAACTACTAAATTGTTTAGGAAATAACAGGTTTTTAAATTTTTTATTGCCAAATAAATAAATGATGTCACTCATTTGGTGAAAAAAAACACACAAAATGACGTATTTTCAATAAAAAACTAATTGTGGACTGGATTTTTTTTAACCTTTTATCAAAGTCTTGGACGTGTAATTACTTGGACGTTTTGATTAGTAATAACATTGACTTTGATGCATTGTTAGATTTTCATTTTTTTCTCCCTAATTTACTGTTGGTAGCTGTTTTTGCCTCATTGACTTCCATTATAACCACATATGATGGTGCATAAATACACAGCCTTTGTTTTTATTTACTCTGTGTAGTTCTGGGAGCTGAGATGCATATTTTGATTTTCTCAGACACATGAAGGTAACTGCGTTAAGATCACTCTCACAAACTCAGACCCATACACACACTTTAATTTGCTGTTATACTCCATATAAAATCCAGAAACTAAGCTTTTTTGCACAAGCCTATCTAAAAGGGTAATGGTGCCAACTGATGATCTACAGTAAAAATTACAAATTTTACCTCTTCCCAACAGGGAAAACCACCAGCAATCAAAAATGCATGGTTATTTGGTGTCATGGTTTTGCAATCAAAACAATGTGGTTATAATGGAAGTCAATGGGGCAAAAACAGCCCCCAACAGTAAAACAGGGAGAAAAAATTAAAATCAATCAAAAATAATGCAAATCAGTGACATCATTTATGAATCTGGAAATTTGAAATAATATTTATCTTATGTTTTTTACAGCAGTTTTATTTAGTGGATGTTTTTATCCCGAACATAACATAAGGGTAGTAAACTTGCCAAGAGTATGTTGTTTGAAAATGCTCAAAATGTAGAAGCATTTTCTCAAAATATGTGTCAGAATAAGATTTGTCACCAAAGATCATTCTGCTAGCTCAAACACAGAGAAAGTAATGGCCAAATTAAGACTCAAAATCACCCCGGAGTGGATGAAAACATCCCCAACAGCACATAAGGGTTACGAAAAGTCAAGTTACAGTTCTTTTTTTTTACATTATATGCAAATCAGCATAAAAAAACAATGCATTATTCCTATAATGCACAATGCATAAAACACTTTTATGTTTCTTAAGTTTTGGATTTATGCAACCTATGCACACACTGTTTAAAAAAGGCATAACTTACAGCTTTATTTTTCATAATTAAACTACAAATTTAATTTGCATGCAAACATTTTATTTAAATACTGCATATACGCTACTAGTATATTCAAATTAGCTTACCCATTTTATACATAAGTGCATCAATATCTGATCTTACCTGCTTTTAATGTATTAGATCTAACAGGTTGTGCTGAATCTTTAACTCTTCCCTTTCGCCCATAAACCTGCAACACTAAACTCTTCAAAGAGCACCTGTGAGGAGCCCTCATGACCCAAGACGGATCCCGCACCGGACACAAAACCACTAGGAACTCGCCCATGGCACTTCGAAACCGGTCTCCACAATACATCACCATATCTCTCCCGAAAATGTACAAATAAAAAAGCAAATAGATCCTGCACTTGAGAAAGAGAGAGAAAGCAGGGAGGGGCAGTTCCTGTGTTCTTCCCATGAGAGTGTGGACGACCAGTGATTAAGAATAGTGGAGACGCTCCACAAAAATGTGAGGCTAAAAAAAAAGAAAAGAAAATCTAACAGGGAAAGGCTTTCACATTCTGTGCTTATGACATCACTCTTTTTTTCTTCATCCTTCCTTCCTCGAGCTCATTCTTTCTCACATGTGCATGACAGGCCTTTTCTTCAGCCACTGGCACAAGTGAGTATGATCACATGTATGGCTGCACACACATACAAATGCAGATTGAAGGGATAGTGCGATGTGTGAGATTCTTTAGTTTGATGAACACACATGCATGACAAAGATGTTTTGAAGAATGTTGGCCACAGGCTTCCATAGTACACTGTAAAAAAATCAGGATTCCACAAAACTCATTTGAAACAATTAAGTTGTCCCCAAAAAAACTGAAGTAGTGTGTTGTTTCAACTAATTTTAAATAAGTAGTTTGAAAAAGCAGCAAAAAAAAATTTTAATGCAGGACTTCACACAATTCATCCATGTTGTCCCAACACAGATTAAGTGAAGTTTATTTGTAACTTTACTTGAACACGTGTTTATGATTGCTCGCTGCTGGTCCCGCATTATCCAATTTATGATTCACCAATCAGACGAAGTCTCCACAAATAACCCAAGTTCCATACCATAGCCATCTTCATTTTGAAGAATCCCCCCATCCTCCCCTACTCCTCCTTCTTTCCTAGATGGACGGCATGGCTACCCAGTGGTTAACACTGTTGCCCCAAAGCAAGAAAATCACTGATTCTTGTCCTTACCAAGCTAGTCGACGTTTCTGTGTGGAGTTCACGTTCTCCCCGGGCTCGTGTGGGTTTCCCCTGGGTCTGCCGGTTTCCTTCCACTATCCAAAAACATACTACTTAAGTTAATTGACTGATCCAAATATAGCACTATAGACGTGCTCCAAGTAAGTAGTTATATCTTCATAACAATCCCTTATTGCTCTCTAGCTTTAAACAGCAGGGGAGTTCATGAAATCGAGTCCTAGGCTCGAGGATCTTATGAGCTCAGGGCTCTCTCCCGAGACAGCATGCCAAACAAGCTTTATAATCAATCATCAGCTAAGTGTGAACTCTTGAAGTTGATTGTTTTTACAAATTTAAGTGGATTGAACATAAAACAATTAAGTTGTCCTAAAAAAACTTAAAAATTTTAAATAAGTAGTTTGAATAAGCAGCAAAATCTTGTGCAGGGTTGCACAAGATTCCTTCATGTTGTCCCAACACAAACCAATTAAGTAAACTTAACAAATTCAAGTAGTTTGAACATAAAACAATTATGTTGTCCCAAAAAAAATCTCAAGAATTTTAGAGTTAAAATTCATTTTAAATGGGTAGTTTTAACAGGCAGCTAAATAATTAAATAATTCATTTTCCTTTGGCCTAATTCCTTTATTCACCAGAAGTTGCCACAGCCGAATGGACAGCCAACTTATCCAGCATATGGTTTACACAGTGGATGCCCTTCCAGCCGCAACCCAGTACTGGAAAAAATAAGTAAAATAATTTTTTGAGTTTATTTTTTCATTACTACAGAATTTAAAGATTGCCATCGACAAGACAGCTTTGTTCTCAGTCATTTAACACTTTTATTTAGTAACGATGCATTACATTGATCAAGGTCATTTACTGAATAAATTGTACAAATAATTTTGATAAACACTTTGTGTTTATCAGATAAAATCCTGAAATTCACAGTATCTTCCATGAAAATATTAAGTGTGTTATCACTGCAGCATCATTGGTAATAGTATGAATTACTAAAAATAAATGCACTAAACTGATATGTTAGAATTATTTCTTAAGGATAATGTGACACTGGAGACCATCAAGCCAGCCAACAGAGGAATAAACTGCATTATTAAATATTTGAAAAAGTCATTTTAATTTGAAGATTTCACAACATTATTGTGTTTAATGTCATTGTACATATAAAAAATGAACTGTTCAGCAATCCAGATTTAATGGAAATAAGTAACTTTGCATACATTTATCTAAAATTAAAAAAAACTTTTTGAAGAAATATAGGCAGAGTCACACATTTTCAATGACTCTGGAATTGTAATCAAGTCCATTAAAACTCCAGTAACACTTCACAATAAAGCTGTGGTCACACCAGAGTTTGAGCTAGCAAAATTCTGTTGCATATCGCTGCGAAATGGGGCAGGATAAAACAACATGATTAGACATTAATAAAGAGTGATTGCTCTATATTTTTCATTTTTGTACAGAGAGCCATACTCACATGAGTATGAATGGAAGTCTATGCGGTGAAATGTACAGTGTGACCACAGCCTGAGGAAACCCACATGAACATGGGGAGAACATGCTAACTCCACACAGAAATGCCAACTGACACTGCTGGGGCTCGAACCAGTGATCTTCTTGCTGTGAGGTGATGGTGCTATGACTTAAATTTCAAGTGTACCCTAAAATTAAGGAAATGTCAACTAAAGCACCTGATAAAGTAACTCAATAAAAGAGAGTAACTCCAAATTATTAGACACTCAGTAAGTGTTGATCCCCGACCAATATATTACAATAAAACCCACTTTATGTAAGCCCCACATTACGCTCTCACCTCAAAATAACACACAAACCCTTTTTCGCCGTGCCCAGAAATTGTATAAGTGTGTGTCTGAAGCCTCGAGAATGCTAAAGAGGAATGAATCCGTTACCCTCAGGCCTGTCAGTCTCCCAACTTGTGTACAAAAACAAAAAAAGTGTATTAAATAGAGACAGAAATGGATGATAGACGTGCAGAGCAGCTACAGCAGCTGATATTTAAGCGCTGAGCTGTGGTTCCACTGAGGGATCGTAATTACAAATATTTGGCCTTTACTGGAGACCAGGTGCTCAGAAGCATGAAAGCGCTTTCCTTCTCTCTCACACGGGTCTCATTTCTCTAGTGCCTTGACCCACTTTAAAGGTGCTGCTGAAAAATGCACAGTGAGATCTATGGCCATATGCTGTTTGAAGGCTTCTGCTCACTACAAAAACACGTCTATTGGGAGGCCATTGTGTCCCTGCGCTCGCTCTGCCTCGGTTCCTTTAACCTTATGAGACAGGACTAAGTGGTTTGCACTGCAGAAATTGCTTTTCTGCGAAACTCTTGGACTCTGTAACCTCGAAAGGCCGCGAGGACACGCAGCTGAACAGAATGCATGTGTTGTGCTACTCTTCAAGCAGTTGATCAAAGCATTCCTGAGGATCTAAAACAGACTCAGAAGTGACTCATGAACGATGCTTTTTCAAACTTACTGACTTCATTCATGACTGCGGGACGGCAACAGGCCAAGAGTTTGCAATGGAGAGATGTTTTGTGTTAAAGAGCACCTACTGTATATTACCCCTATTTCTTGATTTAACATAAGTCTTTTGTGTCTTCAGAATACCCATCAGTTATTTATAACACCTTTGTGTATATTGGAAATTTGAGCTGTTTTGACATTGTGGCTGTTTTTGTTGCCTGTGCCTTTAATGGAAATGTGCTGGTTCTCCCCGTCCACGGTTCCCATGTTCATGCCAGAGCTAAAGAGATCGCTCACTATTGCTATGATGGGTGTAGCTTCTACTTGCTGCGTCTCAAGCATAAGCAGCACAGTGACAGACAAGAATAAAACAGATCTCCCTTACTACAGTAAGACTTTTCCCAACAGGTATTTGATGTATTTGTTGTGGAGTTAATTCAAGCCTTTCTGCAACAATGAGCCACACACAATGTCGTTATAAAGTTTGTGCTCGCACACACACACATACACACACACACACACACACACGTGTTTAGCTTTGCACTGTTTTTGCACAGCAAATGTGACAGTATACACGTTAATATCCACGGATGTATGGACATCCATTTTGTTAATGTACAAAATAAACCTGATTTAAGTCCATGAACTGGGTCTGAAGCGTCTTCTTTCAGAATTGTACTGACAGAATTGTACAATCCACTTAAATTTGAAGCGATTTTACTGTCTTTATTATAAACATGCACTGTTTTAGAAATTTTTTAAACTTGTAAAACCCATTCTTGAGGTGCTGCTGATCACAGCGAGCTGAACAGATATTTCAATCTCGGCTGCTTTGCGCACGTCCTGTCTTGTGGATCTGATTATACACGTTAATATGGAGACATGGAAATATGCGGTTGTCAATCAATTCAGTGGGCGAGGAAACCGCACTCCTACGTCACGTTGCGGTCGGCCTCAAAATGGGAGGGATTTAGATCCTATTTTAACGTGAGAAAAGAAAAGAGACTTATTGTTTTTATATCATTCCAATATAAGTGTGAACAGACTATACCTACACACAGTTCAAACTAAACAGTTTACAAAAGATGATTTTCATCATAGGTGTCCTTTAATATGTTAAACAAGTTTGATTAAAATCCCTGTTAAAAAGCTTTCAATGACAAATAGTGATTAAATCTGAACAGATGCGGCATTTATATTAGTGCACTGTGTTAACACTGTGATTGGCCAGTCATGAAATGCTAAATTATATAAGTGAAGCTGAATGGCATTTCAATCTCATTTAATCTCATTTCACTCTGTATGAATCAATATTTCATGCCTCTTTATTAGTCATTTCTTAAGTATCATAAATCTTTGCCTCCAGGTCATTTCACATTATTAATATGAATTCTGCTTTCATAAACAGCAACATGAGGATATCAGTGCATTATACTTACTTTCATCACTGTTTATATTGAAGTTGATATTAAGCCGAACTATGTTGGTGTTTCGTAACATCTAATTTTTACAAGGTGGGTCGCTGGCCCAACACTCAACCCTCAACTTGAAGGAAAACGACATACACACATATACACTACGGACACTTTAGCTTACAATTTAGGACATCTCTTTAGTCTCTCGGGGAAACCGGAGCACCCAGAGAAAACCCACGCCAACAAAATCCACAGAGAAATGACAAATGACCAAGCCTGGGCTCAAACCAGTGACCTTCTTGCTGTGAAGCGACAGCACTACCCACTGTGCCACCGTGTCACTCCAGTGCATTATAGTAGAATACAAAAAATGGCATAGGTTTCACAGTTACAAAAATATGTACAAATAAATAAATAGTATTTTATTGTAACACTGTTGTTTTATTTACAACTAAGTGTACTATACTCTAATTTTCACTGTTGTTTATACACTAAAGAATTCATATTCGTAATAAAAATGAACTGTATTTGAATACTGTAAATGCTCTGCTTTTCACATAGATCTGCTGTATTTCAAAATCTTTAAAACTGCAGTTGAATTTAGGAAACCTATACTTTTTGAGGGTCCTGAGACTCACATTGTGTTGCTTTTTGTGTATTTGAAAGCTTTTTGTGAGTTTTTACAGGTTTTTGGGCCATATCAATCACGCCAACCTGATTTCACCAAGTAAGACATGATCCTGGATTAACATCTATGTTGATCCTGGAACAACATTCCAATTAGCCAATTAGAATTAAGGGATACGTTTACAGTTTATGTTAAGTTTTGGCTATCGGTTATGTTTATGCACTTCTACATGATTGTTATCCAGCTATTAATCCATACCTGTCAACTCTCCTGTTTTTCCCGGGATTCTCCTGTATTTTACAGTTCTATTCCGCTATCAACCCGTAAAGGTATTGTCCCCTATTTATCCCGTATTTTCAGTCTTTCTCTGCAGGGTGTCAATAAACATTAAAGAGCCGATCCTCCCTATACGCAACCCATACCGCCGAACCACCAGGGGCCGCCCCTTACTCTTAAATTTGAGTCGGTTCTGTGCTTTTGTTTCATTTAGGCATGAAACACTTTGAAATAAATATAAAAATGGTGGGTTTCCCTTTCACCGTCGCTCCTCCTATGCAATCCTCAAAACATTCATAAAGCGGTGTGTGACTGTCAGACGTGCTCCATAGTGATAAATAGACGCTGTTTCCCAAACGGATTCTATACATGCGTTCTGAAGCAGAGCGAAAGTCTGGGTTTTGTGTGCTTGTTTAAACGGACATATACACATACTTAATAATAATAACATCTAAAGATCTTGATGGGTTTTTTTTTTCAAACACAACTACTTTTGTCCTAAATAAGCATAAAAAGTTAGGAAAGCAATCAAATGCTTTCATTATAACGTTATTAAAATGCATTTTAAAGTGAAAACTCTTTTATTTAATGTAATCAAATGAAAAATCGTAATAAATGAGATCTATTCGTTGCTCTTTAATCAAAATGTGGGGGGTATATCTCTTATTTTCACATCCCAATGTTGACAGGTATGTAATAATCTCCTGTGATTTTGAGAACAATTTACAGTTATGGTTGGGTTTAGGGGTAGGGAATAGGTATGGATTATATTTTCCAACAAAAATGATGTTCCAGTATAGACATTAATTTCAGGATTGCATCGTACTTGCAAAATCATGACAAGCTACAAATGATGTCAGTCTGTCATAATTAAGAGGTATTGTTTTAAAAGCAGGTTGAAGAGAAAGAGGGTCTCACCTTAAAGCCAATGTTGCCTCTTTTACAGCACAGGCAAGCCAGCATGAGGAAGATGAAGGTAAAGAGTCCAGAGAAAGACACAGCCACCACAGCAAGAGAGGACGACCAGGACAGATCACTCAGAGGAGCGCCATCTGCAGGACAGAGATAGCATTACACACAAAACATCTAAACATCACAAAACACCATACACTCTCAGAAATAAAGGTACCAGGGCAGAACCTTTTCAAAAGATACATATTTGTACCTGAAGAGTCCACAGTGGTACCTCAAAGGTGCATTTACCTAAAAAGAACTTTTGAGGTACCATTATGTATACCATATGTATCTTTTGAAAAGGTACTACCCCAGTGACAGCTTTTGTACCTTTATTTTTGAGAGTGTATAACAGCGTGTCTGGAACTATGGTCATTTAGGTCATTTGTTGCTTTTCTTCTATTCGTGTTCATAGAAAACCAATACTACAGTGGTCTTGGACATCTGCCAATGACACTATAAAAATATGTTCACGATTTTTTGAGACTCTTCATATTTTAGGTTTAAACGCATAATGATGTACAAGTGTATTTTAAGAAGCGGTAACTGGTCGTGAATTAATATGAGGTTTACAAAGTGCATGAACACAAAATTGAATTTTAATTTAAATTTTTAAAAAAAATAATAAATAGATTTTATCAACTTTCTCCAATTAAGAGTTCAAACTGAGTAGTTTACTGTAAAAAATGCTGGCTTCCACACAATTCCTTTATATTATCTTAACACAAATTGATTAAGTTAACCTAATTGTTTTTACAAATTTAAGTAGACTGAACATAAAAAACTAAATCTCCAAAAAACCTCAAGAATTGTGTTGATTCAGCTCATTTGTAAATTAGTTTAAACAAGCAGCAAAAATATTTTTTGAGTGTATAAAAGGTATTTATTAAATTAAAACTGGATGATAAAATTGGATTTATTGTGTATTTGTCCACAAAAGACAATGAAAGCATGATGTCAAGTCAACTGCAATAGTCTAAGGTCTCTTCTGGCTTATGATACTATTATTCTTTTAGAGATTTTTAACAGTGCTTGTGTTGCACAGTATATAAGACAACGTCAAGCATTAGTTCATTTTAATAGCATGAAAAAAAATTATTTGGGACGTTTTTATTTTTGCTTTGCTGAAATCTTCACCATGCTGAAACTGTTTAGTTAGTTGTCAGTTTATTTTTAACACCGAATCTCATGACGTGTTTTTTTTTTTCTGAGAACTCAAGAAGAACTCTGAAATACATCAGCAAGTCATCACACACAAAGATCTACAAATTCAAATGCCTTAATTAAAGTGTATTGGTTGATTTGAGCATTCTGTCTTTTTTACAGTCACATCTTGTGACATTGCGTCCTGCATTTGGTTCATTAATACAGTATGTTATTGCTATGTGTTGCACTTGCATTCATATTTCAGTCAAACTGCACCAGAGTTTATTTACAAGCAGACTGGCATGGGCCGGTATAAGATTCTGATGGTGTGATAACCTTGGATAAAAATATCACGGTTTCACGGTATGATGATATTGTGATTACTGCTCTAAAATATATTCTTTTTAAACGTCTGGGTGAAAAACAAAACCTTTTTCCCCTTTGAACACAATATATTTTATTTTGAGAAATGTTTAAAATATTTTGGGGCAGTAAACATGTCAGGATAAATAATTCAAGTAAATCCTCGACTTATGCGGTCTTCATTTGTTCAATTTTGACGGTATGAAAACCTTGACTTTTCCATACCACGTTATACCTTGAAAACAGTTATTGTCCCATGCCTAAGACTGACACTTATTAGTTCAGGGTGTCTTGGTTGGATTATTTAGTGATCACAGTCATATTAATCACTTATTCATTCATTTTCCTTTGGCTTATCCTTTATTTATCAGGGGTCGCCACAGCGGAATGAACCAGCAATTTTTTCAGCATATGTTTTACGCAACAATGCCCTTCCAGCCGCAACCCTGTACTGGGAAACACCCATAAACTCTCACATTCACACACACTCATGTACTACGACCAATTTTGTTTACCCAATTCACCTATACAGTGGCACATGTCTTTGGATTGTGGCACCTGGGGGAAACCCACATGAACACGGGGAGAACATGCAACACACAGAAACGCCAACATTTAATTAAACAAAACCTAGAAAGTGTGAAGAGACTCTAAAATGCAGCAGCAAAGAAGGCCAACAGAGGCTGAACGAAGATAACTCTCAGCTTTCTTCTCTCTCTTTTTAACTGTCAGATCTAATATAGATCTAACATGCAGGCCGGGGGCGCATTTATTATTAAAGAAGTTCTAGGGCAAACACATAAAGTAATAAACAGCATAATTATCAATAATACAAGGCACACGTGAGCTAATTCATCATCGTGCACAACAAAATAACAACATCAAGACTGACTATTATTGTCAGAGATGCCATATTTGCTAGCTTTATTTATTTATTAGACTTACAGGGTCTTATTTTTACTCCAAACTCAGCTCCAGTAGTTGCCTTGGAAACCTGAACGGATGAAATGAGTGTAAAAACTGGCTGAAAAACGTTTCATGTTCCAGCACATTCCCTCAATTCATAAATACAAGACTTGATCCTCATCCATCCATCCATCCATCCATTTATCTATCTATCTATGAAATGAGTGTAAAAACTGGCTGAAAAACGCTCCATGTTCCAGCACATTCCCTCAATTCATAAATACAAGACTTGATCCTCATCTATCTATCAATCAATCAATCAATCAATCAATCAATCTATCTATCTATCTATCTATCTATCTATCTATCTATCTATCTATC
>CAIGQQ010007205.1:3936513-3951253 GCA_903798035.1 Danio albolineatus | reverse complement strand
ATCTATCTATCTATCTATCTATCTATCTATCTATCTATCTATCTATCTATCTATCTATCTATCTATCTATCTATCTATCTATCTATCTATCACATTTCATAATACATTGTGTAATGCACTCATCTATATTTCATTCCCTCTGGTGTCGGGAGGTTTTCTGGGTGCTGAACTGCTCACTGCAGCTGCATTACAATCAGACGTAAATCATTCAGTTCAAACCAGCTGAAAGATGTGGCTAAACCACTACCACGTTAATAAATAACCACTGGGTTGCATCTTTTTCGCTGGGTAAAGCAGGTAAATGGGAATGCATTTCAGAAAGGTTTTCTTTAAAAGAACGACTCATGGTGTGCGAATGCTGAAAATTAGTATTCATGAATCAGATCGCATGCAGTGATGAGACACAGGGAGGGAAGTGACAAAGGCCCTTTCAAGAACCCTTCATTAAAAAAGGCTGATTGGAATAAAATATAGTGTGATTCTGCTGTTCCTAGGGGAAATGGATTCTATCACACATCAATTAATGAATATCTCAATTAGTAAGGACTGCTATTAGGGCTGTGCATTATATTATCAAATTATGGGGAAATTAGAGTTATTTTTGTTTGTTACCATGGTTGAAATGTTTGGTTAGTTTGGAACGGTAAAACATTCCTGTTCATTTTCAAAAGTGGCAGCGATGCTTTGTTTTCCATAAAAAAACATGAAACGTACACTCAATATTATTTAAAATGAGCTGAATGAATACAATTCTTGAGGGTATTTTGGGATTAATTAATTAATTATGTTCAATTCACTTAAATAAGTAAAAACAATTAAGTTAATTGATTTGCATTGGGACAACATAAAGATATCGTGTGGAACCCAGCATTTTTAATAGGGTATGTTGGTAATTAATTAATTAATTAATTAATTAATTAACAAATAAATAAAATAAAATAAAATAAATCGTATATATCGAATATTGCAATATTTAGCATGCACAGCCCTAACTACTATGGATGCCTACAAGAGTGTTTTTTCAATAAAACTATAGCCAAGCCTATGCGCTTGATAAGTCGTGATGTATGAAATACTGTTTCCGAGTTCAAACCTCTACTCATTTGAACTGATAAAATATTAGTTCATGACCACTTTTTTGTCATAACTGACATTAAAGTGATATTTATAAAAAATCATGGTGTACACAACAGTCTCTGCACTGCATCCAAGACACCAATATTTTAACAATTTATAAAAAATATTATCACTTTCTGGCTATCGGATATTAAGCATGGATATATACATATTACGATCATAATTTTGGAGAGTATTACATCGATTTGTGAACGTTTACTATTACCATTTGTTGAGTTACAGACCGATATAGTGATTAGACCTGGAAGCCGCTTTGCGTGACGTCCCACTTAACAAGCAGATACATACACCCCATATTCTTCAATGTTATTAAGTCTTTTCTTGATGAACGCATTGAGAGGACCCGAGAGCCCTCCCCTCCTAATGAGAGCAGATATTGCTAAAGGTATTAAAACTCAAATAAGACTACAGATCCACACACATTTACAGAACATTACTAGCTATTATCTGATCCCTCGATTAATTGGCTCTAAACTACTTTATAACTCCTTTATTAAAAGCTGTTATAGTGAAGCTGCATCAGTCAACAGTAACAGAATGATAATTTAAATAAAGTAGCATCAAATAGCAGTTGGGTTTCTTCACAGTTTACCCAAATATGTTCAAATTAAAGTTTAAACGTTCTATTCATCTAATAAAATCATGAAAAAATGCCATTAGGGTTTCACGAAAAACTATTGTCTTCAACATTGATATGTAACACCAAAGACTAAAGTAATTATGCTGAAAATTTTGAAACTTGAAATATCTCACGGAATCATTGTCAAATGTAAATTAAATGCTAAAATTAAAGTTATTGAAAACATCAGCAAACAAAAATAGTAAAAAAGCATTAGCATTCATTTCATGCAAACATAACCCACGCTTTCTGAGGCAACTGTGTTTACAATATACTGTGTTATAATAAACACAGGAGTGTCAAGTACTATCTATAAGTAATACTAAATAAATATTAACTGGTAACAAAACAACTAAATGCATAAATCAGTCAAGTACAGAGCGTACACAGCAAAAAAAATCTGTGTACATTTAACTCAATTTGAGTTTAACCTAACACTCCTTGGGTGTACAGTACATATGACTCTTTCCTTTCTGGAGTTAAAATAACACTTTCTAAAGTGTGAAATTTGTACATTACTCACAGAGTTCTTTTAACACAGTAAGAGTTTATTTTTTTTTACATCAAACTGGAGTGTGTGTTACTCTTCAAAGTGTTAATATATAAAATTTTGTACATTACTCACTTTATTTAAAAACAAATAAGTCTAAATGGATTATGTATGTGTATATAAGCTAATGAGTGCATATAGTACACTGCTTCTGATGAGAATTAATTTATATCTTATAATTTATTATATAATCAAGACTCGTAAAACACACTGGTTTAATCACTGTTTTCTGAAAGAACCGTTTTGAGTAAAAAAAAAAAGTGGACTTCCCATCACTAGTGGAAAAACACTGCATAACAGGGTAAAGGTTTAACACTGGAAAAAAAACCTCTTAAATATACGCTCTTCGTGAATTTAAATGTACTCCGATTTTAACACTGAACAACACCAATAAAATCCCACTGTATATTTAACACCGGAATTTTTGCTGTGTAGTACAAACCAAACCAAAGTGAACATTATGAATTGCCCTTACATATCAAGAAATATAAATGATCAATAATGATGCCTAAAATTAAACCTAACCAGTCCTATCGACAATTGTTTTGATCAAATGTTCATTTAATATAATAGTTGACATTAGCATATGAGTCATGCAACGCTATTCTACTTCTGAGATGACCATAGTCATCTATCCTCATCTTAACACATTGTCTAGATCCTGTGAGCACAAACACCAGACCGCCTTTTCAATATGTGACTGTCGCAGTGACTCACTCCAATTTCACCCAGCCATTACAAGGCTTTCAGATTCAGGTGCTTTCAAAAACTGTCTATGAGGACTGATTTAGCCCAATCAAACCTCAGTCTAAAGTGTTTTCTGAAACTAACACACAATTCTCTGTTTTAGCGTACAAAGAGCCAAAGAGAAAAAGAAACAAAACCACCTGAATGAGCTGCAATCATGAGCTTTCAAACATAACCTTGCAACCTATTTGTTTTTACAAGCTAATAAGTATTTCTTGGAAGGCAAGTTAGCAGCTATGACACAAAAAATGCAGGACGAATGAGTCAAGGACCATAGAAATAGTCACTGTTTGCTGATAACTAGCTATTTATTTGAGGAGATTTTGAAAATGAGTAACATAGGCAACGTCTACAGTAGATTCATTTATATCCATTTGATATTGGCATATGCATTTAAACACTCTGCCTCTGAAGTCCTTCTAAAATGACATTTTTTACAATGCTATCAAACATTATAGAAAGGAAAACAACAGAGGCACAAAATTCTTTACTCTTTTGTTATTGAATTTTGACCAAATAAATGCAACTTCTTGCTGAGGCATCAGTGACAAACTTACCAACTTCAAACATTAAAACAATTGTACAGTATATAGTGTATATTTTATTATATGTAATACAATGCTGAGCAATCATGGAAAGAATATCCAAAGTAAAAATCAGTCCAAGGCACTCGAAAAATGTGGAAAACATAATAATTTTTCCACATTTTTCAAGTGCCTTGGACTGATTTTTGTTGTTTATTCTGATAAATTTCTTACCCAAAAAGCACTGACACATTATTTAAGCTACCCCGTTATTTTAGACTGTCCCAAGTGTTTCTTTTTCTATGGCCAGAGATGTAAAAAGTGGTTAGTTACTTTACTTTTAAAAAGTGAGTAACCCCATTGTCTTAAAAGCATCAATTTGACTTTACTTTAAAGACTGAGTAAATTAGGGCTGCATGATATTGGAAAAAATCTAGCATTGCAATATTTTATATATATATATATATATATATATATATATATATATATATTGCGATATTAATACAATTTCACCATATGACTTCATATATCTGTGTTTGTAAAGAATCTATAATGTTAGATCAACAGGGATGAATCTGCAGTGGGAGTGCATCTCCATAAAATCTAATAAACAATCTATAGAATTTTTGGGGTCTGCGCTACTTGCAGTGCGTTCTGTTTTTGCATGTGATGTAAGCATTTTTTATGCATGGCAATTTATAAATACAATTAAGAAAAAGATATGATCGGAAAAGTGTTTTATAGTTTCCCGAGTCTAACAATATTCAAGTACAGTAACTGAATGATAAAAATAAGAATAATTCAATGAAATTAATCATAGTTAAGGTAAGCAGTTTTTATACCTGAATGTTTTTAAAATCATTATATATTCACAGGCATCAAATACACATGCTATGATAAAGTATAATACAAACATAGCATATCATGCGATGTGACTACTGTGAATGATCACATTGCGATATCGATGCTGAAATTATATTTTGTGGAGTAAATCACTGTAACTTGGAACGGTTAAGTTGACTTAATTAATTTTTTTAGAATTATGCACATAATTAATTTACTTAATAATTTTAAGGCAACAGCTTTACTCACTTTTTAAAGTTCATTCATTCATTCATATTCTTTTTGGCTCAGACCCCCACTAATCTGGGGTTGCTACAGTGGAATGAACCGCCAACTTATTCAGCACATGTTTTACGCAGCGGATGCCCTTCCAGCTGCAACCTATCACTGGGAAACACCACACACACTCATTCACACACATACACTATGGACAATTTAGCTCACCCAATTAACCTATAGTCCTATGTCTTTGGACTTGTGGGGGAAACTGGAGCACCCGGAGGAACCCCACTCAAACACAGGGAGAACATGCAAACTCCACACAGAAATGCCAACTGACCCAGCCGAGGCTCGAATCAGCGACCTACTTGCTGTGATGCAAAATTGCTACCCACTGGAGCACTCACTTTTTTAATAAAGCAAACTAATACCTTTTTTTACAGTATGCACAATAGGCTTTTACATCCCTGCAACCTTACAAAGGATAAGCAGATAAGAAGTAGAAAGATGACTGATGGGCTTACAGTTCATTTCCCAGGAAACTCTTCAAAATGGAGCTCAAAACATAAGGAAGATCACATTTTCCCGTCAGCCCTGCCTTTGCCTTCTCCTGTCATTCCATCAAATCCAATTCAGTCCTGTTGGATCCAATTCAATTTAGACTCTTAAATCAAAAAAGAGAGTATTTCTTAAATTCTGCACAACCCTTATTCCCAGCATGCCAAAGAGACCTAAAAGATAAGGCTGAGAAAACTACTGTGGACTCTTAATAGAAAAAACACAAGAGAGACAGACAACAATCTGAGATTTACCTAGCATTCTCCAGGCATTTCATTTCAACGCTAACAGAGTAAATGAATGTGATAGAGGCTGTAAAAAAAGCAGAAACAATGTTTTCAGAAAGAACAGACTTCAAGTGTTAGAAATGAAAAACATACAGTAGTTTGTTCTCTCTCTCTCCTCGCAGTAGATGTGGGGTTGGTACCCATTTTCAGGCAGAAAGCAGAAGCAGCTCTAATGACTAAATGATGAGGGATGGTGGGAGCAGAGCCACGAGAGCTGGAGAAACTTGTACCCTGATCCCGGTGGGAAGCCACTTGAGATCGACAAAAGAGCTCAAGCAGAAGCGCTCATTCGAATCAGTCAAAAACAACAGCAATTCAGGCACATCCATTAACATAAACTAAACCCAATCTGTCATAACCAATCAAGAGCCTGGATAAAGGAGGCGCTCGTTTCCATGGAGATGACTGACAGGTGACTTGAACAGCACAGGCTGGTGCTCACACAGGTCATGCACCTTCACTATGAACTAAACTGTCAGAACAGCATTAATAGGCCTCTGGTCATTCCTGCACACACAAACGCAAACAGACATACAGATTTTGGTCTGATTGACAGGTCTGTTTGCCAAAACCAGAGAGCGTGAACTGAACTAAAGCCTTTCTAATAACTCGACATCCATATTTGACTTGGAGGATTGAAATAAAGAGGCAGAGTCTGAGGTAGAAAATAACTGTTTTACAAGGTTGCATCTTTGTATCTGTTTATTTGCTGAGAATTGTATAACAATTAGGGTGCCACGGAGGCATAGTGAGTAGCAAGAAGGTCGCTGGTTTGAGGGCGGCTGGGTCAGTTGGCATTTCTGTGTGGAGTTTGCATGTTCTCCCCATGGTTGCGTGGGTTTCCTCCGGGTGCTCCTGTTTCCCTCACAAGTCCAAAGACATGTGGTATAGGTGAATTGGGAAGGCTAAATTGTCCTTAGTGTATAAGTGTGAATGAGAGTGTATGGATGTTTCCCAGAGATAGGTTGCAGCTGGAAGGGCATCCGTTGCGTAAAACAAATGCTGGATAAATTGGCGGTTAAATTCCGCTGTGGCGACCCCGCATTAATAAAGGAGACTAAGCCGAAAAGAAAATGAATGAATGAATGTATAACAATTAATCATTTTAAAAACGTTGTGTGGAGGTTTACCCTTTAACATAACCGAAACATGATTAGATCTTACAAATACAAATTAGTACTAGTTCACCAAAATATAGTTAAAGACATACACACACTGCAATACATCTGCAATAACTGCACTCGTACAGCCTCTTCACTCTTGTGTATTACTCCGCCCACATGAGTGGCACGCAAAGGACTAGTTCGACAAATATTGCGGCTGTTGGACAACATAATGTACTTTTGAAGCTTTTTTTAGGTGAGAATGTAGTTGTTTAGATCGCAACTCTGCAGTTTATTTATAAGGATAGTGACTATTTTAAATATTTATAACTTCTCAGAGACAGCGTGTCGGCATCCATCAGCCTGTCATACTGAGCACAGCAAAGTCTCTCTCTTTTGTATGTTGTGGTGCTGTATTTATACCATAGTAATTGTAGTGTATTGAGTGTGAGCTGGAACTCACATATCAGGAATGTATGTATTTTATGTTGGCCACTCTTTGTATAACCCTGAGCTACTTTTTGGTTGGCAATATATTTCTAATGTGTCTCCTGTTTTCGTTGCTGCAGACTAGTTCAGTAAAAAAACATTTTTTTACTGAACTAAAAACTAAAAACTGTTTTTTACTGAAAAAAGCATTTTTCCTTATCCCAAACACAACAGTAATCTGGTAGTGTTTGTGTTATTTTAGCTTTTCGGGGCTAATCATTGTGATATCCTGACTGCACAAGAAAAATACTGGGAAATGTCTGTAGACTGATGGCATTTTATGCCGTTCAGCCCTATAGTCTGTCTTAAAATGTAAGAGAAATCACCTGTTTTGTCCTCACTTTAAACATTACGCTAGAGAATCATTCAAATACTAGCTCTAAAGTGACATGTGCGCAGTAGCAACGGTTTCTGCTGTTCTGATGTCAGCTGCAGATGTGAATGAATGGCGGAAGAAAGTAGTTCCTCATACAAAAGGATATTGAGACTCTCCGTGTTTGATTTTCTTTTTATATGCACGATTATGTCGTTCAATTGTTGTATAAACACATTATCACACTTGTAGCAGTACAATGTGGCTGTATATTGTCACTGGTGGGAGACTAACACTATGGCCTGCAGCCTCATGCAAACCCACGCCTCCCACCAGTGCCGATATACAGCCACATCGCACTGCTACTCATGTGATTTTGCTCAAATATATATTTCACAATATATATTTAAACATATAATATAAATAATATTAGAAAATATATCAAACGTCATCATAAGTTCCTAAGTTAAAATTGAAAAAGTTCAGTTAAAAGAAATCACAAAGCTTATTTTCAAAATGTATTTTAAACTATTGTTTTACAATATGAATATATTTTATATTTATATTCAATTGTGTCTTTACTAAAATGTTTATGGTATGATCAACTCAATTACTACTATTACATATTTATGTTTTTAGTACTATTAAATGTAAAACAAAAAATGATTTTGACAATTATTTCAATTTTTACAACTTCTAATATTATTATAAGCACAAACATGCTTAATTTACATAACTTAATTTTCTATTAAACTACTGAAACGATTCAGTGAGTCAGTAAGACATTATTTCATCTATTTATTTACCATATGATCAAATAAAATATACCTAAATCTGTATAACAAACTATTTGACACCAAGTTCTAGCTACTCGTGTACAACACTAAATTAACATAAAGTTCCATTACCCAGAAACCATCTAACTCACACATAGGAATGCTTCATTAGGAGTAATTCATTAAAACCACAGGCTTACAGGAGTCATTTGTCAATGAACCTAACTACACTAATTACACAGCAAGCTCGTTTATGCACACAGCAAGAAAGGTAAAGAGACATTTTAGCTAATTACACTACAGTACATTCATTCACATTTACCAAACATTTATATATTTAGCAGATGCTTATCCACAGCAAAATACAGTGCATTAAAGCTATATTTTTATTTTTTTATATGCATTTCTTGGAATTCAAACCACATAATGCTAATTGCATATTGTCTATTGGAAGGCATTCAAATGCAGTAGCAAAACAATAGGAAATGCTGCAAAAAGAGTACACATCATGCTGAGAAAGCTCTGTGTGACACACTTATCCTTACCCTGACACTCAGGTATTTTTAAAGTGCTGGCATTATTCAGTAACTCTCACTCCATCTCCAGCAGCTCTGCACAGTCAGCATGAAAGCAGACAAAAATGAGCGAAACTAGAGGCCAAAGCCAAACACGCTTAGAGAAAAGAGAGAGAGAGACAGTCTGTTCAAACACGATTGAGCGTTTCATCTAATAAGCTGAAGCCTAATATTGATGAAGAGACAGAATGCATGAACAGAAGGCGAATGGAGAGATGGGTGGAGGGGTGGAAAGGTGGAGCTGGATTTCAGCCCACAGCAGACAAACTGGAAAAGGACATAGACATAATGTACATATGGCCAAAGAGCTGCTCGCTCTGTCAGACTGACCCAAAATAATGCCTGAGTGCATGAGACACACAGCACCCAAGAGACAGCAGCGGACAAACCGATGGCCTCCAAGCGGGACGAGACTCAGCCTCAGACGTGGTCTAAATCTGTCCTTTAAAAAGCTAGACATTTTACTCAGTCGCCATTTTTGAAACAGGTCATTTGTAAAGATAATATTTAATACAATGGGGAATATATGGATTTATGCGGAAGGACTTTTAATTTGTCAGTAACCTGGGTCAAGCTCTTCCGGTGAACTGTAGGCCATTACAAAAGCGGCTGTTTGCTTAAAAATCAGCGATCTTTTTTTATTTTACTCCAGTTTATTCAATGGAGCTTCTGCGCTAGCCTGCTAATCCTAATGGGCACGTGCATGTAAATGGCTTTTTATCCCGTATTACAGTTGAGCAACTAAATGAATGCCAAAGTCTATTAAACTGATTATATTTTAATTACATTACAACATCAATGCTGTAAAAGAAACCTTATAAAATGGAAAAAAAAAACGTTGACCAGAAGTTAATGAGCATGGGAAAGAAGCACTAGCTCTGCATAAATCCTTTTGTTAGTATCATTGAGATACTGCCCGTTTTCATTAAAAGTGTAAATTATTATTATTTTATATTTAAAATTTTATTGAATTTTTAAAAAATGTATCTACAATAGCGTTACTTTTAAATAAGAGTATTTGGTAGCACTTTATAATAACTACACGCTATGAATCATCTATTAAGTATTAGCAAATAGTGAATTCATTATTTAAGCATTAACTCTGCATTAATAAACGTTAGTAAGCAGGTATACCTGCAGCTACAAATGCTCTATTCTTGACTTATAAGTACATTTATAATGTGCTTAACAATTGTACTTTCATACTTTGTTAAGCATTGATTTTTCATTACTAAATTAAGTATCGCATTATTTACAAACCAGTTGTTTAAGAATAGTTGGTGGTTTTTAAGATCATTCAGAATAATTTAGTAAACGATTAATAAACTATTCAAATCAACATTTATATATTGCATTATTCAGGCATATATTAATAGGTAATTTGTATGTTAATAAATGCTTAATTAACTTAACTTCATCCAGTTTTGTGACCCAATCTAAAGTGAGGACTATTCATGCTTTATAAATCCCTTATAAATGATTATTAAAGGCTCTTATTAAAGGCTCTAATAATTAACAAATAATGAATTCACTATTTGCTAATGCTTAATAGATGATTCATAGCGTGTAGTTATTATAAAGTGTTACCGAGTATTTAAATAATAAAGGTAGGGTCAGAATTTGGTGTACTTTCTTGGTACACTTTGGTCATAAAGAGATGGACATGGTCAGCAACAATACTCAGATAGGCTGTGGTGTTGACACGATGCTCAATTGGTGCTAATAAGACCAAAGTGTGCCTATCTTCTGATGACTACTTCCAGCAGGACAACGTGCTATGTCATGAAGCGCGAATTATCTCAGACTGGTGTCTTGAACATGACTATAGCTGCGTCCCAAATGGCACATTATACACTATGCACTTACACACTCAACAGCATAGTATATGTATGTAGTGCTGTCTCAAATGGAATACTAATGGGTTTTAATACTAAATGGAAGTTCAAACCGTTTCCCTGATGACGTTTGACGGTTGCCAATTTAGTGAAATAAATGACCAAAATACCCAATAATACCTGTCATGAGTATAACCACATTCACCATCGGGAGGCGCTTTAATCACTCTCATAGAGGAGAATCTTGCTTTCACAATCCAAAATAAATAAAGTTATTAAACATGTGCGCTCGATAGCTCCACCCCTTCCGCTACGTGAGCAAAGCTGCGGTCGTTGAGTGCGTGAAGTGTCCACCATTCCACACATCATTTTATCAGTGGAATGAGTGCATCATCCGAGTAATTAAAGTGCACTTATTATTTTTTGAGTTTTCAGTGTGAACGCACTTCTTACGCTATTTATACTACAAAATGGTGTAGAATAGTGCACAATTATGCGATTTTGGATGCACCTAATGAGTTCACTGTACTCAAATGGCCTCCACAGGCACCAGACCTCAATCCAATAGAGCACCTTTGCGATGTCTTGGAATGAGAAATTCGCATGGATGTGCAGCCAGCAAATCTGCAGCAACTGCATGATGCTATCATGTTAATATGGGCCAAAATATCTGAGGAATATTTCCAGTACCTTGTTAAATCTATGCCACGAAGGATTAAGGGAGTTCTGAAGGCAAAAGGGGGTCCAACCCGGTTCTGGTTAGGAGGACCTAATAAAGTGGCCAGTAAGTGTAAACGTATGTTACAATTTTAGTTCCCTATAATACACTCTCACTGCTTTCTATAAAATCAAGACACACTCAACTTCTAAAGCCAATCCTCACCACTTTTCCTTATGGGTGTTTCTGCTTGGTGCTTTATTTTAAATGCTAATGACATTTTCAGGCCCAGTAAGGGCTGCTGTTTACTGGCTGTTTTGAGCATTACTGTAATAACATGCTGTGTCACAATATCTAGTCTCCATGGCGACTCTCAAAAAGAAAAAAAAAGTCTGCAAAAAAGTCTGCATCTCTGATCACTGAAAGCTCTAATTATTTAGACTCCTCTCAAACTGGTTCACAGGAAGTAAATAAAGCAGGCACACATACACAACACTAAGACGGAGGAGTCAAACACTCCTTTAGGAAATCTACAAGAATTAAACATTAAAATGGTTAGATGTGCTGCTCATGTGCTGTACAATTACACGTACAATTATAAAGACTAACCATTGTTTTAAAAAGGTATTTGTAGTAAGACTGTGGCCATGCAAATGGTAATCAATGCACTTCATTTACAATAAAAAACATAATCTTTGTTAGGATTGCAGCATTAAGAAAGTTTTTTTTCATGGGTCATGCTGCAAATTGCTAACATGTTTGTAATTTCTTTTTATCTTATAAGATATTATAACAAGCTGACATGCTAATAATATATGATTTCTGTCATGTTTCAACTGTTTTAGCTTATTTCTTGTATTTACTGTATGTTTTAGCAATATTCTTCCATGTTTACACAGCTTTATTAAGCTACTATACATTTTTTTCTTGTTATGGCAAAGCTGAATTTTTAACTTCTGTTACTTTTCAAATGAATTATATTTATGGACATATTATCAAGAAATAAACGGATATTTTCATGGAATTCTTTGCACAACACCAAATAAATGACACAAAACAACTTGATTTGCAATTGAATGCATTTGCCTCACCTCCACATGGAAAACATTTCTGCGGTGGTCAGCGTGCTCAGTAGCTCACATAGTATGGCGCTGTAATTGTGATGCTTTGAGTGCCCTCTTGTGGGTTTGTCGTCTGAAACGTGCAATCAAATGTACCCAGAGCAATGTATTTGATGTCTTGCAAAAAATGTAATCACATATTTTCAACACTGTAAGAAATGCTGGGTTCCACACAATACATTCATGTTGTCCCAACACAAATTGAATAAATTAACATAATTGTTTTTTAAAAAGTGGATTGAAATCAAAACAACTAAGCTGTACCCCAAAAAAACTCTAGAATTGTGTTGATTCAGCTCATTTTAAAAAAAGTAGTTTGAACAAGCAGCAAAATCTTTTCTTTTTTTTTTTGAGTACATGAGCCTGGGTTGATTTTAATATGCTCATGTTTTTTTGCCACTTTTTATCAATTACATTTTTATTTACTGGATAAATATATTCATTTATTTCAATAACTATGAAAACTATGATGTAAACATCCAATTAATGAAGTCTTGCTTTGAACACATTTTATGCATGAATGTATACATTCTTTTGCATAAAGATTGCATAAAATTATCACTGCAGTGACACGTTAAGTAAGCAGAGAACAACATTTCTGCTTTTCCATCCTCTTTTACAGCAAAAATACTCCTTTATTATTCAAGGCTCTGGATGTGTTTTCAAGAAGCTCCAAGCATGCATTAATGTGTGTGCACAAACATACACACACACACACTTAAGCATGTCCGTTTGAGGATGATCTGTGTCGCAGCAGTGAATGCTGTGCCCTGTGGTGCCCCCGTCTTCATTAAAGCTTGAAGTTCTCGTAGCCGTGCTGGGCTCGCAAACGTGGGGATTATGTAACTCCCAGTGAAATCTGCCACCTTCAATGGAAAAGCTTCAGTAGGAGTGTAATTGAAAGTCAATCCTCTCTTAAAATACTTCACATCACCGCTGCTTTGAAATTGTAATGCACACCTGAATGCTGAACTCCCCCTCAAACAGCTATAGAATCAACCATCTACATTTAAATGCACAGTATGAACGATTTGTGCATTGAACACATCTAAAAAGCACCAGAGAAATGTTCCATATTTGTTGATGTGTACTAACATTTTCCTAAACATTTTTCTAAATGTTTTCAAATATTTTCTGAATGTTCATCCTCAAACATTAGAGTTGATTGGGAAAACAGAACTGTTAAAATGAAGATGAGGTGACGCAGTGGCGCAGTATGTAGTGCTGTCGCCTCACAGAAAGAAGGTCGCTGGTTCGAGCCTCGGCTGGGCCAGTTGCCGTTTCTGTGTGGAGTTTGCATGTTCTCCCTGCGTTCGTGTGGGTTTCCTCCGGGTGCCCCATAGTCCAAAGTCCAAAGACATGCGGTACAGGTCAATTGGGTAGGCTAAATTGTCCATAGTGTATGAGTGTGAATGAGTGTGTAAGGATGTTTCCCAGAGATGGGTTGCAGTTAGAAGGGCATCCGCTGCGTAAAACATGTACTGAATAAGTTGGCGGTTCATTCCGCTGTGGCGACCCCGGATGAATAAAGGGACTAAGCCGAAAAGAAAATGAATGAAGATGAATGCTGGCATTTCAAAAATGGATAAAGATGGTCTTGGTCAAGAGAGAAATGCAGATTATCAAAGTGTTTTAATGGACAGGTGAGCAACCGTTTGAATGCCTTTACTGTATATGACATTCTAATATTGATTTAGCTTACTATAAGGCGAAAAAATTGTTCCATGCCAGCCACAGAGGTAAATGCAATTCTATAATTGTTTTGACCACATAAAACAGTGTTGTTTTTTAATATGTACCTATTATGCCCCTTTTTAAAAGATTTAAAATAAGTCTCTAATGTTCGCACACTGTGTATGTGAGGTTTTAGCTCAAAATACCCCAAAAATAATGTTTTATGACTCTTTAAAACTGCCCCTTTTAGGATTTGATCACAATTGTGCCATTTTGGTGACTGTCGCTTTAAATTCAAATGAGATTGTGCTCTTTCAGTAGAGCGTGGGGCTACAAATGCCTGGTCAGCATAGTGGCAGATTCAAAAACAAAACTAACATTCTATTCTAATGAGGGATAGATCATAACTAATGGGTGGGGCTTTACCCCTCTGATGACACATACAAAAGGGAGGACGTCAATCAAAGTGCTTTTATTAAGTGTGATTACAAAAAATTAAACTAACAAATTTTTACCCTTAGTAGCTGGTTATATTCACAGACTGTTACCACACAACTGTGCTTAATCCTCTTCTAAAGTTTAAACCCCTTTAAACCTTACAAATAAAGTAATTTCATTTATTACTAAGTAGTGAATCCATCAGTTGATTTGAAAATGGCTTAAATATAATAATAATAATAATAATAATAATAATAATAATAATAATAATAAT
>CAIGQQ010007205.1:3915448-3936503 GCA_903798035.1 Danio albolineatus | reverse complement strand
ATAATAATAATAATAATAATAATAATAATAATAATAATAATAATAATAATAATAGGGCGCCACTGTGGCATAGTGAGTAGCACGTTCGCCTCACAGCAAGAAGGTCGCTGGTTCAAGCCCCGGCTGGGTCAGTTGGCATTTCTGTGTGGAGTTTGCATGTTTTCCCCGTGGTTGCGTGGGTTTCCTCCGGGAGCTCCGGTTTCCCCCACAGTCCAAAGATATGTGGTATAGGTGAATTGGGCAGGCTAAATTGTCTGTAGTGTATGAGTGGGAATGTGTGTGTATGGATGTTTCCCAGAGATGGGCTGTGGCTGGAAGGGCATCCGCTGCGTAAAAAAAATATGCTGGATAAGTTGGCAGTTGATTCCGCTGTGGCGACCCCGGATTAATAAAGGGACTAAGCCGACAAGAAAATAAATGAATCAATAATAATAATAATAATAACAATAATAATAATAATAATAATAATAATAATAAAAAAGGCAACACTTTATTTTGATGATCTATTTCAGTATTAGTAGACTGTCTGCTTAATATTTATTGACACTGACATTCAACAGACATTAAAATGACTATAAGAAACTTAACTTACAGTAGGGGTACTTAACCCTACCCCTAACCCCAACCCTAACCCCAACCTAACAGTCTACTTATAATCTATTGAGAATTAGTTGACACATAACTTAAATTCAACAAACTGACCATCAAAATAAAGTGTGACCAATAATAATAACAATAAATAAATCCAAAATATATTTGCTTTCATTTAATTCCATTCATCAAATCAGCCCAACAACCAAGAAGTGGATTGAAGCACTGCAAATCTAGAGAGAATCAGAAAAATTCTTAACCAGGACATTCAAATACAGCACATTAATTAAACCAATTCAGGATTAAAACCAACCAACTTTAAAACCATTTGCTCTTCTACCTCAAAGGTTTGCAAATCAAGTCATTTATCCTACTTTGCAGAAACTCTGACCCAAATTCGGATGTCCTTCTTTTTGTGCAGTCACCACTAGTTAGTGCGACACATTTTTAAAGCAGGAACACAGACAAGGCTTATTTCAGTACTGCTCGATGCACACCAGAGACGTACGTGTGTGTGTGTATGTGTGCGTGTGTCTGTCAGAAACACTTTTGGGGTTTAGTGGTAGCTCGCGTTATGCTAAATCAACAATTCAATGACCCGTCCGTCCTTCCTCTTCATTCCCTTGATCCCTTTACACCTACTTTAATATACAGTTCATTTATTTTAGTGGTTGGCACTCTGCCATCTGTTTCATAAGAAGAGGAAGAGAGAAAAAAGATCTATCGAGTTTTTCCCTGCTGTGATCCTCGAGCTGGATCTCAAATCTCATTTTTTTAATTCTGTCATTATGACTCAAGATTCTTCTACGCCTGATGTTAGCTGTTCATAGGCCTCGAAAAGCCTGAATTCCTCTGGATCCAATAACTCTTGATTTGGGCTCAATAAAGCAAACTATTCTGAAGAAGTGAATAATGAAAAGGTTTACATGGATCAAAACTTTGTGATTTAACTCAGATCTTATGTTGACCCATAGGCCTCCACGGTGGCGTAGTGAGTAGCACGTTCGCCTCACAGCAAGAAGGTCACTGGTTCGAGCCTCGGCTGAGTCGGTTGGCATGTGGAGTTTGCATGTTCTCATGGTTGCGGGGGTTTCCTCCGGGTGCTCCGGTTTCCCCCACAAGTCCAAAGACATGTGGTATAGGTCAGTGTTTCTCAACTGGTGGGTCGCGACCCAAAAGTGGGTCGCAGGAACATTTTCAGTGGGTCGTGGAGTGTGTGGTCAAAAAAACAACAAAAGTTTAATTTTTAACTTGTTTTGCGTTTACCGGACTTTTATTTTGAAATGCGCGCACGACAACAGATCCCGTTGGAATCGACGTGGAAAGCGCCATGTTGCCGAGCAACATAGAGAGTCAGCTCGTGGAGCTGTCATGTGATAAGACGCTGAAAAGGAAATTCAGTGAAGTAAGCCTCTCCCAGTTTTCGCGATCTGAGAGTGCCATCAAACCCATCCCATTCAGAACTACGTATTTGTATGAAAGTGGCTTCCTTGGGGCAGTTTGACTCCAAGCAAAGGAACAGGTTGTACATAGAACACGATCTTAGGGTAGCACTGTCTACCATCACCCCTGACTTTTAAACTTTTATCACATCAGTAAAGCACATCCTCAGTTATCTCATTATCTTCCCAAATTACTGTTAAGTGCAACAGATGTTTATAACTGCTGTCATATTAGATGTAAAAATGGTTATGGATGTTTTAATCATTTTACAATTTTCTGGATTGTTCTGTTCAACAGGATCAGTGTTCATGTTTTATTAACTGTTCAGTTTAGTTTATGGTAACAACCTTTCCTTACCCTAACCGCCGTTTACAGTGTTTGTGTTTTTACTTTGTAATATTTCTATAATTTGATACATTTTGTTAAATGTCAGCAATAAAATATTGTTTATTTGTAAGTCTTGCTGATTTTCTCATGATTTTTCTTTCACTACTTGTGTATGCTAACAAATAAATACAAATTAACTATAATTCCTAAAATTATATTACAGTTCCTAAAAATTTAGTTCACGGCTTGATGACTATGTAAAAATGTGGGTCCCGTGGCCAAACCAGTTGAGAATCACTGGTATAGGTGAATTGGGTAGGCTAAATTGTCTGTAGTGTTTGAGTGTGAATGAGTGTGTATGGATGTTTCCCAGAGGTGGGTTGCAGCTGGATGGGCATCCGCTGCGTAAAAAATATGCTGGATAAGTTGGCGGTTCATTCCGCTGTGTCTCTAACTGCCCCTCTTCAGTCTTGTGCAATTTGAACACAATAAGTACTGTACATTGTACTTGTAAGTACATAGTCTCAAGGGGACAAATATTATCCCTCAAATGAAATAGTTAATTTTGGATCTGAAAAGTGACCTTCTGTTGGTATTTAAAGGCAACAAAACGAACACGCTACCTACCTCTGCTATCACGACCCCACACACCCCTTACTGCTGACTGGTGTGTTTTGGGACTCGGCTTGAGTTTGACACTCTGGTCAAAAGTGTTTTTCAAATATTGCTTAGTGCACTTTAATACAGTGATCAGTTCTTCCTCACAATACCCTCAATGCATAAACACGGTTTCTAGGCAGAACAGTGGACCATTTGAGCTTGCTCAGCATTAGCCAATCAGAATACAACTGGCATTTTTGTGCTAGCTTTGACAGTTTTGTACACAATGTGCATCAGACAGTTAGTAAATGCACTGTGTGTTTGTGGATGTTCAGTCTCAACCTAATCAAACCTCCCTCACACACTTTGAATGGTATTAGCATTTTTTATGCATCTCATAAACCATTTTTCAGCTTTAAGGGACAGTTCACCCAAGAATTTCCATCTACTCACACACAATTAGTTTTAAACTTATGAGTTAGATACAAGATATTTTGAAGAATGTTGGCAACCATTGACTTCCATAGTATTTTTGTTCCTACTATGTATGCAAATAGCTGTATTTTACAACATTCTTCAGAATATCTTCCTTTGCAGAAGACAGGAAAAGTCACCAAGTATAAAACGAGTGAAATAATTTTTATTTTTGGATGAACTATTCCTTTAACAATACTCATATAAAGGGCAAAGAGGTCACCGTTTAACTCTGACTTGTTTAGTCAAAGCATAAGAATGTTCCCAATGAAAATGCACAGACATGCATATACCGTGGTTCCTGTGCACAGCGAGAAGCCTTTCCAATCAATAAACTCCCCTTAAGTCAGCATGTCAACATGATGCCGGTGACAGGAATAGCATCTATGTGTGTTCTCTAAGCGCACCTGCAGAGAGGACACATCGTACGGACACTAAAAGAGTCAGCGATGGATAGAGAAATGCAGAAATCAATATAAAACCCTAACATATGGATCAATCACCTTGCTCTGTCTTTCCCGCCTCCAGTCATTTTCACGGCTCTGTTCCAAAACCTCTTAAGCAGTCTCGATGTTTTACTGTTTTGGATGAAAGCTGCTTTCTGATGGAGCATCAGAAGTGAAATGCTGGTTTGGAAGTGAAATGCTCCTGTACTCAACATAGGAGACAAATTAAAAACTCTAACTAAAGGCACTTGCTTTTATCATTGTTTCAAACAATTTGTCTTTATTATTATAATTTTTTTAATGGATTAAATATCAATCAAAAGTCTGTGGTCTATTGTCTAAAATAAAACAAAACAAAACAAAATGTGATATTACCATTAGGTATTCAAACATTAAGATTAAAAATAAAATAAAATAAAATAAAATATGAAATTACCATTAGGCATTCAAACATTAAGCGCTAGATTTTTAGAAAAAGAATAAGAGAAAGAAAAGAAAACAAATAAATAATAAAAAAATTTAAAAAGTAAAATAAAATAAAATGTAAAAACCATTAGGTATTCAAACATTAAGGTCACAATTTTTTTTAACATAATAATGTTATTAATAAGTTAGCAATAAGATTGAATAACTGAATTTTTTTTATTAAAAATTGTCAAATTCAGCATTTCCTGTCATTCATTAATTCGTCCATTTTCCTTCAGCTTAGTCTCTTTTTTTAAAAGGTGCAGCCTCATGTACGTTTGACACCCAGTGGTTGAACTAGGTATTGCACTCTAGAATTAAAGCAAACGTAAGCGCGGGTTGCCAAATTGAGGACAGAAGCGAGTGATTTAAACCGTGTTCCAAAAAAAAAAAAAAAGCAACGGCATGTGATATAAGGGAATATTCTCCATATTAAAGGGAGTTTTTGTTCCAACCAACACAGCAAATTGATATATTAGAAACAGCTTCTATTTCTAACAGGTGAACAACAGAAAAATATGACAATGATCACCTTAAAGAGGTAAACCTCATGTGCTTTATTCAGTGTTAAATGCTAACGCGAGTTTGAATGCCATTTTACATGACATTTATTACCATATAATAAAAGCAGCAGATAGTTCACCCCAGACCTTGAAATTGAACTTTAGAACTAAACATGTGATTCAGCATTTAATAATGTTAAAGAGGGTTAATATGTATTAAATAGATTATAAACCCTACCATTTCGTGAGTGAGTGCATATTCTGTGCTACTGAATGGCTGTATTTAAATTTCTGTCGTGTTGCGTCTGGTGCAAACAGCCAAATTACTTATCACTGCGTATCTCGTCATGAAGCATGTTTTTAGGACAAGTGGTTACATAACCTGCTCACCTAAGGTTTAGTTCATAACATTTATATTATTTGCTAATTAATATCCTCATGTGGAACTGAATCTGTCTCATTTCAAAGTTCATATGATACTGTCCACCGAAGGTCGCATTTCGCATACTCTTAGATCCTTTCTGAATGAATAAATGAAATACACTGTTTTCCACCAAGGCAACCCGGAGTGCTGAAATATAATTCGCTAAACTGGCATTGGGCGGGTTAAAAGAGCATAAACAAAGAGAGCCTTCCGGCTTCAGAAAACACATTTTCAAAGCAGAATATCTGACTCCAGCATTGTTTTTCAGACAAACAAGAATGTTCACTTGGCATGTTTCTCAAATATCTGCAAACATATTATAATATTTTTGTGCTTTAGAAGAGTCGAAAACCTACATACAGCACCTTTAAATGCTTTCACCTTTAAAATAATGACTTTTTAAACAAACACATTTAAATAAAATCACATTTATCTTTATGTCTTGAAGCTTTTTGATCAAGTTTGCAGCTTTGGAGAGCATAATATATATTTAAAGCTTAACAACTATATAACAAACAACATTTCTCCCATTTCCTTTAAGCTATATGGATTTTTTTCACAATGCTTATCAGTGTGCATTTTAGGATTGTCATTTTCATAAAAGCTAAGTGCAATGCTTCTTTGGAATTTGTCCAAAAGTCATCTTGTAAGCCATAAAAATCCTGGCTACCTTCTGGAACAGCTCTTGTTTCGAGAGCAACTCAAAATGCTGCATATATAGGCATCTCAACACATCTCTTCATCCATCTCTCACTCTGTCATTCTGACACTCTTTCCTCTGATCTACTCCATCTTTGCAGAGGAAACCAGTTCTTGGGCTCTTGGGAATGTAAATGCCTTTTTTTCCTGGTCTGATACTGCTAGACACCCACCACATCGTCTCCTCTCAGAGATGCAGATCCCTGCCACTCTAGTTATGTAACTTGCGCTAAAAACATTCGCAACCAGCCCCCCTCTCTTTGATGTTCTTCCACACGCTCGTTTCTGGTGTAGGTCAGAAGGCTCATATCCAGAGAGGATACTCAAACTCTGAGGACAAGAGCATGACATTAAATTTTAAGCACACACATATATGAGTGAAGCAGGAGATAATGGAACAAGGCTCCTAAGAGCTTCTGCACATCAGACACCTTGATAAAAGAATGATGAAGAAATAAAAGGAAGACTGTGTACTACAGAATAAAATGAGGGGGGAAATAGTTCGAATGTAGTGTTTTTTTCCTGCTTATAGGCTGGATGTCTCTGTTTTCAGCCCGAGGCAGTTTCTCTTAATCAAATATTTGTAGCATAAACAAGAGCTGAGAGAGAGCAATGCAGTTAAATCTCTGAAAATCAGGTACATGAATTTATCAGTTAAATGATAGCATCATGGCAGCACGGTGGCTCAGTGGTTAGCACAGTCGCAGCACAGCAAGAATGTCACAGGTTCGAGCCCTGGTTGGGTCAGTTGGTTTTTCTGTGTGGAGTTTGCATGTTCCGTGTTGGTGTGGGTTTCCTCTGGGTGCTCCGGTTTCCCCCACAGTCCAGCGCAAATTGGCCTTAGTGTATGTGTGTGAACGCGAAAGTGTATTGGTGTTTTTTCCAGTACTGGGTTGCGGCTGGATAAGTTGGCAGGTTATTCCGCTGTGGTAACCCCTGATAAATAAAGGCACTAAGTCGAAGGAAATTAATGAATATGTTTGATGCACATGTATGATATAAATTTCTTGGTTGACCACATCCTAAACGTCCTTTATTGGATGAAATCTGGTTACTGTGGAGGCCATCTGGGTTTCGAGAACTCAAAGAACAAGCTTGTTGTCAGGTTTTGTGTAGGGAAAAGGGCGAAGACCCAATTGCAGAAAAAATGGGTTTTTATTTCTAATAAAACAAAATAAAAAGGCAAAACAGCAAAACAAACTACCCCAAGGGGGAAAACATAAATGAAAAGGCAAAAACAAACTTGACTGGGCTGGCAGGAACAAGCAGGGCTGGACAGGACTAGACATGACAGGACAGGTGTATTAACGACGAACTGGCACAGGACAGCAGACATGAGGAAAATATAAGCAGAAATAATTAACAAACAGACAGGTGAACATGATAAACTAATAATGGGTTAACAAGAAGGGTAGGGCTAAACAATAGACAGGAGAGCACATGAAAAACACCACAAGCCATGTGATCATATAAAGACATAAGAAAACTCATTACTGCGTGTTCGTATGATGACATGAAAGCAGGCGGTGTATGTAAACATACACCATGTGCTAAACACAACATCAGAGGACTGAACGCAAGACACAAGTACACGATGAATGAAAACTCTCACCGTGCACTCACACACGCATCGTTCTATCCCAGCGCCAACCGAAACCAAAACCAACTAGGCTGAGACGCTGGGAATAAACACCATGCTGCAGACAGACGAACACGCTCACAATGGGCACTCATACAGAGACACAATGACACAACACACCGAACTAGACAGAGCTAGTGTCTGGACTCTGCCACCAAAAAAAGAATTTACAAGACTGGAGTGGCAGAACCCTGACACTTGTGACATTTTGCATTATCTTGCTGGAAGTAGCCACCCCTAGCTGGATGTATTTGCATTTAGGGGACCTGGCATACATCCGGATACATTTTGTGCAAAATAAATGCTACGGGATGGTATAATGCAGACAAATTGTTCCTTTTCACGCTACCATTGACCAGGGGCTGAGTTTGCTTAGTAGCTTGTCTTGTACGACATTGGATTTGGGACACGTAACAAACCAGGCTTGGAGTCCACTGAAGTATGGTTTGGAAAAAACAAAACAAAAGGTGTGGAATCATGGTAAAAGCATGCGATTGTGATGCACTTTTTACTTTTGAAACACTGTTGGTTGCGTTTAGGGGAGGGGGTGTGTGGGTCAATCGATGAAGGCTGATATATTATGCATGAAAAGCCGGCCGGAACGACTTGTAAATGGCACCTATGATGAGCAGCCATTGCCTAATGGTTAAAGAGTTGGACTTGTGATCGAAAGGTTGCAGGTTCAAGTCCCGGCAGGCATTGTAGGTGGTTGGAGTGAATAATCAGCGCTCCCATTACCATGGCTAAGGTGAGTCCCCAACTGCTCCCTGGGTTAATTCCAGAGCAGAAAGTTCTAGTATCCCAGCAAGCTTTTGTGTTTTTAAAAGAAGTCTAATAGATGTCTAGTAGACGTCTAAACATAGTGTTCTTGGCTAAAACAAGGTTAAATTTGAGCTGTCAGTGAAAATTTAACAGACGTCTAAGAATAGGTCAAAACTAGACTAGTCAACAGATAAACAGAAACGAATGATTACACATATAAAGTCTTTCTAATCTGTCTGTTTGACGACTAGTCTAGTTTTGGGCTATTCTTACATGTCTATTAGATTTGCACTGACAGCCCAAGTTTAGCCTTGTTTTAGCCAAGCTGTCTACGTTTAGATGTCTATTAGACATCTATAAAACACAAAATTGTTTGCTGGGATGGGTCACCATACTCATGACTTTCCCTTTCAGATACAGCCCAGTAACATGATTTATATTCGCAGAATTGTACACAGTGGGTTTATGAGAAATGGTATGTATTAAACAACTGTGGCTCTGTAACGTATTTGAGATTGTCAAAAATGTACACAGTGGCCAGTGGTGATTTGTGAAAACAAAAACCGGTTACCAACCATGTTGCCTTAAGCACGTGTCTCCAATGAGCTTTATCTAGGACATAAAGTCATGGACATACACCAACAATACTCAGGTAGGCTAGGGAATTTAAATGATGTTCAATTGGCACTAAAAGGTCCAAAGTGTGCCAACAAAAATATCCATATACTATTACACCACCAGCAGCAGCTTGAAATTCTAAAACAGGGCAGGATGGAATCCATGCTTTCATGTTGTTAATGCCAAATTTTGACCCTACCTTTCGAATGCTGGAGCAGAAACAGAGACCAGACTAACTTTTGCTGAGTCTTTATAAACTGTAGCCTCAATGTCCTATTCTTAGCTGACACGAGTGATACCTTGAAGATTCAAAGGGTTCACCTGAGACCAAGACATTTCATCCACACAACTTCGGCTCTTTGGTTATTATCTCTTTTTCAGAGCATTCTCTGTAAATGGTTGCAAATGAAAATACCAGTAGATCTGAAATACTCAGAGTAGCCCATCTAGCTTCAACAACCATGGTGCTCTGTTAAAAGTCATTTAAATCATCTTTCTTCCACATGCTGATACTGAGATTGAACTTTACCATCTAGACCTTATCTACATGACTAAATACATACAGTAAAGTTGATCACATATTATTGCCTGATTAAATTACTGCACTAGTGAGCAGTTGATTGGATATACCAATTTTTTCAAAGGCAAAGTACTGCATATCGCACTGCAGTCAGTGGATGTCCTTAAGAGTACATGTAGATTGGAAAAAAGTGTTGAGGAAAATTAAATTTTAATGCTTTTGCATTCCACACAAATCTTTGGCATCCCCCAGAGTAACCTTGTATTCGCTCAACTGAAATGTATTTCTTCTGCTCACCCCATAATATATTTTTTATTTTTGACTGCAAGGTTTCTTGGGTGAATGCAAAAGTTTGTGAGCAAATGCTGAAGCATCAAAATGTATTTTTTCTCCCATCCTTTTAGGGACTCCACAGTAGTCTGCAATAGCAGCAAAAAGGGTCAGGGAGAAAGTGAAGAATTAACATTATATAATGTTTTTGGTGCAAGAAACCTTGACTAACATTCTAGTGGACAGTTACCAAACAAACCACACAGTAGAAATATCCATTTATCTCATATAAATGTATGAAATATTCATAACAGAGAAATGTCTGAAATGATCATATCAGAATGCCGACTACAGTATGAAAGGTCTGTGAGCCTGCTGCAGGAAAACAACAATTCAATCCAAGCAAAATGAGAATTTTCGCTTCCCCTCTGAATAGCTGATCTACAAGACCTGAACTCAGGCGGCGTCTCTAATTCCTCTAAAGCTTGAATTGGTCTTCCTGCTGTTGCTGTGGTTATAGATGGCCACAGTGTGATTACGTATTGAGAACCGAAAGCTTAAGTGTGCTCACACTGAGCCATGGATGCTGAAGCGAGGTTGCCATGGAGACAGCAAGGCTATACGTTTCATTAATTTCAATGCATATCAAATGATGCTTTGAAGGTCAGGGCTCAGTTATCCATAAATAGCAGGTTCACTTATGCAGGGTTTGGGTTTGGACTAGCAACAGTAAAAAAAAAACATGTCGAATTTTCCAGTCTGGATGATCAGAATGACTTTATATAACAACCCCATCAGTTTATTAGAACGTGCTACACGTGACAGCAAACTCTGTAGTTTAAAGCTGAGACCACCAGTCAGACTGCTGCTAATTCTCATTAAACACAACATACAGTATAACACACAACATATTTCAAATAGCTTATGTCCTTGTTTTGATGCAGAAAAATTGTGGTCTCAGATTCATTTGTTTAGTTTTTCATTAGATCAACTGTGTAATATAACGTATATATATATATATATATATATATGTATGTACAATGAGATAAATAAGTATTGAACACATCATGGTTTTTTTTTTTCTGGGAATAGTACTTGTTGATTTGTTGTTGATATGGTATTGAACCAGATTTTGGTAAAAACCCAAACAATTCAAACAAGAAAATAAAACAAAACAGAATGAAAATGTGAAAAAAATTGTTATGTGTGTAATAACAATGGAATGACACAAGGAGAAAGTGCTGAGCTACTGAAATGTATTTAATACTTTATATAAAAGGTGATTTTTTTGGTGATGCAGCTTAAAGAAGCCTCTCATATGGAGAATGGAGTCACAAACATTGCTCAGGTGTGAGTTTTTCAGACTTCAAAAGATTGTAAAAATTTTGATGGTTCTGTGGGTCTCGTCTATCAAATCTGATCTTTAATTTGTATTTTATATTGGATTCAAGTCAGGTGATTGGCTTGGCCATTCTACAGCTTGATTTTCTTTCCCTGAAAGCATTTGAGAGTTTTCTTGGCTGTGTTCTGGATCATTGTCTTGCTGAAATGTCCACCCTGGTTTCATCTTCATCATTCTGCTAATAGATGTTGGACTGAAGCAGCTAATTTTAGTTTACACTGACAGAGGACAGAGGGTTGCTGAAGAACTACTAAGAGATTTCAGCTGCTGTCTGGGCTTTCACTGCCTTTCTACACCTTCCTTTCTTGATGTGTTCAATACCTTTTCCCTGTTTCATTTTAATACAGATTACAAAGTAATCTAATTACTTTAAGTTTCTTTGCATACTGTATATAGAATTCTTTGGTTGTTACCAACATCTGGTGAAAAATTAACAGCACCTTTATTAATATGTTTTCTGAGAAAAATGTTTTTTACCTATTTTCCCGGCTGTATAACTTAACATTTTATATTTGTTTCAAGTTGTCCAACTATTGTTCTCTGTTTTCCTATTTTTGTGTCTAAGCCTACATTCTGGTTATTTTTATTTCTGTGCTTTCACTTGGTGCTATTAATAGATTAAATAAATGCTAGAAGGCGTTTTGCTTACATGGGATTATAAGGCATATCAGTGGGTCTTTATTTATCCTCTTCATATTTTAAAAGAATGTTTTAATCATCAGGAAAAAATACAAAAATGCAGTGTATTTGAGCATAACACATAATGCACTGTGCACAACATACAGCAATGATAAGCGATGTGAGTAGCTCGATTGGCAGCGTGTTATAACAGCACTCTGGGTTTCTCTGGGCTTGATCTTTAAGAACACATGTATTGGTACAATGAGTACACAGAATATACTCTAAATATTGCTTTTAGTAACAGCTTACTTTATATGTAAGTGTATTAATTAAGAGTGGTAATCGCAGAATAAAGATGTTATTCTCTATGTACAACCAAATCAACCAACCCAGGCTCATTCTGAAAATGTACCCCTAAATACATTTCTGGAGAGCGCCAAATATGTCCTAGGAGCAACGTTTTTTTTTTTTTTGCAGTTTTTGTTTTTCGAGTATGCTTTTTGATATCTCCACCAGAAATTTGACTAAATCCACCAGAGGCCTTTGTTGACTGACTGACCCACCCTCCTTCTTCCCTAAACCCAACCGATAGTATTTTCAAAAGCTTTGATTGTCCTGTCCACCACCTCCATAAACCCAACCGACAGTGTTTTCAAAAGCAATCCAGAAAAAGAAAAGCCCTCGTAGCAGCATGATTTTTACCAGCTTTTCAGATTTTACCACGTTCTCACCCTGTTACTTGTTTATTTTATTTTTTTGGCTTTTGTTTTTGTCTTACCCGCATTCTGGAACTGTTCTTTGCCAAACTCGAACCCCATCATCACGGTCAACTCCGCTCCACACCACAAGTCCGCCTATGTATGCGGCGAGCCACTGGACAAACTGGTAACAGCGAAAAAGCTGTCCACACGGAGGTAAGCGGTCAGCTGGTAAGCTCAAAAAGCAACAGCATCATACCGCTCCGTATCGTTCGTTTTAAAGCCAAAATGCACCCATACATACCTCTGGCTACATAATTTGAGATCTCCAGAAATGTATAAAGGGGTACGTTTTCAGAATGAGCCTGTGTTGCAATTAACAATGCTAAAAAGTCCTCACATTGCATTTCAATTTTGCATTTTGGTTGGTAAAGAATGCCATCCGTATTTTTATCACAATAAGACACAGTCGTTATTCTTTTAACCGCAGTTAGAGGATGGCTAATAAACTAAAGATCATAAAACCCCCTATTTGCCAGGGGTGACAAAAGTGACAGAGGTGATTCAGCATCTGGTGATTTAATGCTCTGGGCTAAGCTAATCAGAGGTTGATTAATGAGACTGAAATGATGGGATGGTGTGACATCTGTGTCGCATGTTGCAGTGGAAATAGAGTAATGAACATCTGCTGTGTAAATTCACCAGCAACGCCTCTGTTTTACACGCCTTGATCACACATAAAACCTGAGAGACAGAGCAATACTAATGGCCATTTACATGTGCTTTCATTACACATACACTCATGCAGCAAATTAATGCTGGGTCTTCCCCAACATTCCAGCAAAAGCACCTAAATGCCAAGCTTTCTTAATCATCAGTAGTGTTACACTGGCTGCCAGAATGTACTGTAAAAAGGCAGTCACTTAAAGGTACTTTGATTTCCTATGAAATATGCTATTAGATATGTTTGATATCTATATACATATATTAGGGATGTGACGAGACGCTTACTCCACGAGACGAGAAGAGACAAGACAGGACAAGATGAGATTTTACAGTATTTGTAGGAAATCCTCAATGATGTAATACATGAATGGAAAATATTCAACTGGAAAAAGTCCTTTATTCAACTAGAAAGAAAAAAAATTCACAAAATGCAAAACAATTTAGCTGCTTTTTTTAATAATCAACTTGTAATGAATGTTATTTTATTTATATTTTTAATGAATTCTATGTAGTACAGGACATGCAAACACTACAAAATATTTTGCTACTACTGTATATGAATAGAAAATCTTCATATAATTTATATATTAGCTTTATATTTGCTAATCTATTAATGGAAAATTAATTTTTATTTAACTGAAAAAAATAAAATAAAATCACAAAATGAAAAAAAAAAAAAAAAAAAACAGGTGCTTTTTAAAAATCAACTGAATGTTATTGTACTTCTATTTTGATGAATGGCAAATCTGGGTTGCCAGGTGTGTGAAAGCACTCGATTTGAGGTTCAAATCTAATCCTGCCTCTAATGTTCAATGCTGCTTTCAACCTCATCCACCATCTTCACCTCGACAAAAAATCTCGTCACGATTTAATCTCATGAGATCTTATGACATGAGATATCATCACACCCCTAATATATAGTATAGTATAGTAACTAAAAACGTTACAAATTAAATAAAACAAATATAACCTTTTAAACATTATTTAAGGTTTGCAATGCAAATCCAATCAGAACCAATTTGTTTTTGGTAAACAAAGCTGCAAAAAGTCATATATCTTCTGTACTTTAATACTCAACACTACTTCTATATTATTATACTTTTGAGCATTTGCATACTATGAAAAATTTATTTATAAAAAATTTAATTAATACAAAATCTAATTAAATATATTTGTAAAGTCAATTTCTTCGGATTTCTGTGGGTGTAGATTCTGTGTGGCTGATTATAATATATAGCGTGTGTGTGTGTGTGTGTGTGTGTGTGTATCATAAAACACATAAACACTACATTAAGTACCCTTTTTTAAATATAACATCATTTTATATTTTTGGAAAGTGCACTTAAATGTCCTGTTTTTTCATATAACAGAGTAGCAAAAAAAAACTTAGTAGTTTTATACTATTTTTACTATTTTGTTTTACTATTTTATTATATTTTCACTCAGTAGTACTATAAACGATAACACCAATAAGCATTTTTTGTACAGTAAAATATGGTTAAATCAAGTAATTACAAAAGTTACACTAATTTGTCGAAAACCTCTATAGACCATTTTGAGGGATGTAAACAAAAACAACGGTCCCAACGTTTTTCCTTTTTTACATGTTGAATTTCTATAGCTTCCGAGAATCCAAAAAGAGCCACAAATTGATAAATAATGTCATGATAGCTGTTTTAACATTAAGTTATGATTGAACTGTCTCTTGTTACAGTTATGAAATAGTTTGATAACAAGCATGAAATGTTAATGGGCCAATGACATGACCACATTGAAATGGTCTATACCATGATAAACAGTCCAAAACAACAACACATGTCAATTTAACTATCAATAATATTTCCTAAATCCTACAATTCAAAACTGTTTGCTTCTTAAAACAACCTTCACACAGTGGGTGATTTTCAGGAATAGTATTCAATAGCTGCCTATTATCTACAATGCTTAGCAATAGAAGAGAGTAATGGCTGTTATACTGAGCTCAGCCATGGTCTCCTTCAACATGCTCAAATATACACAAGATGAGAGCAACATAATAGCCTCTGTCTTTCTCTAGCTCTATGGAGCTGTCCGTGGTGCTGATACAGAAGTAAATGTGCATTAAATGCCTGCTACATAATGATACACAAAACACACAATGCACAATGGTTTCATCAAGAATCAAGACTCTGACCCTTGCATCCGACTTCTGCACCAGTTTGCCATTTTGGACTTGTATTACTCTCCTCTCGACACTATGCCCTTTCAGCATTCTGTTCCACCCTGTACGAGTGATTTTGCTGTGCAATCCATGTGTATTTTCTGGGTCACCGCAGCCTGCAGTGACTGTGACAAAAGTAACTTCTCTCAAGCAGACACCGAGGGCCATCAGACCATTAGCCGCTGATGCCCTGAAGACTTACAGACAGAGAAACCAAGCGCTGAAGGCAACCCATCTACAGGGATTTGTTTATTATGTGTGCAAAACTGCTGCCAGTTCAATGAAGTGGATAAGTTATAGCAACATCTGCCTTAAATATAGATAACACAAATAATCCCTTAAATACATTAAAGGATTTGCAGAGCCCTCTTATCGTCCTGCGCAAACACTGGCGTTCAGACCCTGTGAATTAAAAAAGAATTATATTTGTTCTGCTCCGACTGAGAAACAAAAATAGCCCTATGTTTTGGGAACTACTGTACACTGTAAAAAAACGCTTTTGCAAATGTATAAATACAGATTACTGATGTTTGTTAAAAGAATGCTATTTCAGTATTTCTTGTCTTTAAAGATGCTTTTAGTAAATGATATTGCTGAGTGAATGTTAATATGATATTGCTGAATGAATGTTAATATGTTCTTTTCCTCAACATCGGTTATGCTTTACAGTGTCTGAAGTAGTTAGAAAGCAAACTTTTTTTAATAAATGCCCCTTTATGAAGACGACAGTAATAATATGCAGCAATAAAATATTGGTGCTGGCTTTCATCAGACAATATATCTAAAAAAATAAATACAATAAAATATGGATGCTAGCCTTCTGTAACTCAGAAGACCACAATATTTTGGATATTAGGAGCATGGATTTTAAAGATATCCTATCATTAGGGATTTATGGTCAGCTAAAGTTCTAAAGAAACTCTTTGAAGGTAAAACCCTATTTAAAGTATTTATTATGAAGCTCTAATTTAGGAAGTATTGCAAATGTTTTTTTGATTTGCTGATTTTTGCATATTATGTAGTGACTTACTTTTGTATAGCCTACTTGCAGGTCTATTATAATAAAATAGAAAAATATATATAATAATCAAATATAAAATCAAATGGTGGAAAATTAGATAATAGTATTAATTAGCAAATTATTAATAACACTAATAATACAAAATAAATAATAATATTAATAATAATAACAATATATATTTATATATATTTTTTGTTAAGTAAAAAATGGGGGGCCCTTGTTTTTTTATAGCCTCAGGGCCCAATATGTCCTTAATCCGGCACTCTTATTCACACACATACACCACAGACAATTTAGCTCACCCAGTTGACCTAAAGCGCATGTCTTTGGACTTGTGGGGAAACCGGAGCACCCGGAGGAAACACACCAGAACACGGGGAGAACATGCAAACTCCACACAGAAATGCCAACTGACCCAGCTGAGGCTCGAACCAGCGACCTTCTTGCTGTGAGGTGACAATGCTACCCACTGCACAATCGCAAGTAATTTTAAAATGTGACTACAAAGACTGGGTAATTTTAATGGATGATCAAACTGAAGACAATAAAATGTTATTCTCTTTCAGAAATATTAGCCTGAGGATAATGTTAGATAGTGGTACTGTAGTCTGTGCATGTCCTTAAGAGTACATGGTGATGGAAAAAAATGTCTTGAGAGGAAAATTTAATTTTAATGCTTTGCATTCCCTCACAAATCTATGGCATCCCCCAGAGTAACCTTATATTTGCTCAACTGAAATGTATTTCTTCTGTCTACCTCATTTTTTTATTTTAGACTGCAAGGTTTCTTGGGTGATTGCATAAGTTTGTGAGCAAATGCTGAAGCATCAAAATGTATTTTTTCTTCCATCCTTTTAAAAACTTCACAACAGCAGCAAAAAGGGTTAAGAAGAAAGTGAAAAATTGTCATTATATAATGTTTTGATGCAAGAAACCTTGACTAACATTCCTGTGGACAGTTACCAAAGAGCTAACACACCACACAGTAGAAATATCCAGTTATTACATATGGATAAATGAAATATTCATAACAGAGATATGTCCCAAATAATGTCAGAATTGACTAACTACTACAGTATGCCAACATCTTTCAAAAATATAAGCCTGAGGATGATTTTGTGGATTTAAGAACATTGTCACTGTAAATTAGCTAAAAAATATTAATTGATGCTAATAACTACTGGCTTATTACCAGCCTATTACGTCATTAACTGTTTACTAGTAGTTATAAAGTATGATTTAATTCTGGATCCTTAATCCTACAAAATCTAAATCCAACTTTTACCTTATTAACTTCAAACGAACAGCTAATTAGAAGTTTATCAAGCTAGAAATGTTTTTTACAACTGTGTACTATGACCTACTGTAAACTAAAGTGTCACCAAAAGAGGGGAAACAGTCTGTTTCAGATTTACATTTGCTGCATGTTGTATTCTAGCTTATTTTCATTTTATTTGTTATAATAAATTACTTTATGAATAACTCTTTACTGTATCCTAATTTTGGTAAGATGTATGTTTTGGCTCCCATCCCAAAAAGAGAGCATTTGTAGCGTTCAATAAATTAACAATGAGGTATCTGAGCTCAAAGTTTACAGACACATTCTAGATACACTTGAAAGCTATATTAAATCTTGTTATGCATAACAGCACCCCATTTCACCCATGGTGCTTTAAAAACTAAACAATGATGATCACAGGTAAAGCCACTTAATTATCCATCTCTTTGTCTACTGATCTTTATCTCTAACCGCAGTCCAGATTTCAGCAGTCACTTCAGTTAGCATTTATCCTCTGATTCATCAGTGATTATTTTACAGAATAAATAGCTGAAAAGTGACTAGTGGGATGATGCCTCGATATATATCTATATTTTTTTAAATATTATACTGCACATCATCAAAAGAAGAGAAAGTACTTGAGTACTTCAGAGCTGTTCTAGGTCACCATCCTCTTTTTCTCTCACACTGAATAGCTCCACTCAGGCCATTATTGCAAGTCCCTGAAATAGTCTGGCTGTCTTTCGCTTGGCCTTGTTTTCTCAAAGCTTTGATGATATAGTTTGATAGCTCAGAAAAAGCACTCAAACTCACTCTCCATATGTCTAATGTATTTTATACTGTAAAAATGATTATATTATTGAATTAGACTAACCCTACCCCTAAATCCAACCTTTAAGGGAAACCTGTGGCAATGTTCGAATATAAAATGACTAGGGGTGTGAACCTACACTGGCCTCACGGTTCGGTTTAGTTACGATTATCATGCCATTGATTCGGTTCAATTCGACATCTCGGTGCATCACAGTGCATTGACGATGCTTTCCATACATAATTAGATTTTTATTCACAATACAAGAAAAAAAATATTAAAATCTACAAATATATTAATATTTATTAATTATTTGTAATACAATTTTGTCCTTTAATACAACCAGTCAGATATTTGAACTGTACCTTTATTTTACTTACTCAAAGAAAACTCCAAAACATGCACAGAAGACAACATGAGCATTTACAGCAAATAAACGAATGTAAATATTATAATATTATCCCACTTGCTCTTTAAAGCGCTTTCAAGCGAGTTCTTACACTCCTATGATTGGTCATTGTCTTCACCCGCTCAACAGAAAGGGCAGCGATTGGCTTTAAAAATTAAAGCGATGTTCACCGATGAGTGGCGGGGGAAGAACAGTCTATATGCGCATAATACACGGTTATCACACGTAATCCATAATAGACGCGGTGGAGAAAACTCACACCACAGACACGTGTCTAGATACACAAGTATCGCTTAAACAGCAGAGAGGAGGAAAAGTTACCAGACGATGTCAAATGTCCAAAGTGAGAGAAAGAAAAAGGCAGAGACGGAGTTATACAGCATTTCTCCCTAGAAATAGGGGCTCGTGCTTTACCTTCTTCAATGTCAGACTGCCTAGCAAACTCACAAGCAGTGAGTTGTACACAATTATCTGTTTTTTAAGTGGTTAGAAGCGTTTTATTTACTCTCCCTCGCCTCTTTCCCCATAGTATTCTACCGCGACATAGCGCATAGGAGATAAATGACATCAGTACCTAATAACCGGTTAGGATGTATTACTGAACTGATATCGATTTGTCCGCATCTGCATCGCGGGGCACCGAAAAAACTATTAATTTTGACACACCTAAAAAAAGATACTGTTAATTATGATTTTTAACTGTTTTAAAATACAACGACATAGGGAATGTCCTTTTAAACCACTTCAACATTGTAATACCTATGTCATTATTTAAATGCGTCCTCATATACCACCAAAACCACACAAAACACACTCACACGTTCTTCTCAAATTTGCGAATGCATACATTATTGTTCACTCATATTCCTTTGGCTTAGTCCCTTACTTATCAGGGGTCACCACAGTGGAATGAACCGCTATGATTTGCGGAGCGGATGCCCTTCCAGCCGCAACCCAGTACTGGGAAACACCCATACACACTCTTATTTACACACACACACACACGCATACAATATAGCCAATTTAGTTCATGCAATTCACCTATAGCGCATGTCTTTGGAGTGTGGGGGAAACCCATGTGAACACGGAGAGAACATGCAAACTCATCAGAAATGTCAACTGGCCCAGCCGGGACTTGAACCAGCGACCTTCTTGCTGTGACAATGCTAATCACTGAGCCATAGTTCTGTCTACATTGTTGTTTGTTCCAAATTATTTGTCGATCAAACGCATGATTATTATTTTTAATTAATTTATAATATTGTGTTGCACTGGACAAGCAATTGTTTAAAATAGCCCAGACATCTGAGTCAATATGGGCTGCAATCATATCCATAATGATGATTCCTAATCAATAAAGAGTTCAGAACAAACGTTAGAAAACAATCTCATGTCGACTCCATCACAGGGAGTGGCATCTGTTTTTTTGGAAGAGGGAAAATAAACGAGATAATAGGCAGTTTTTTTCTAACAGCTGGAGATTTGGTCTTTCCATCAGGATCGATTATCTTTCACCATCTCCTGCTCCTAGATACTCATATTCCCTCATAAACAGACACACTTTCACATGTGCAAAGTAGTGCTGCTGTAAAAGCACAGGCCATTAGCAACAATCCCAGCAGCTTGTTTGTAACTGAACATGAAGGACAAATGGCAGAGCCTGGAGGCAAAGAGTAGGTGTGGAGAGCTTTGCTTAGAATAGAACAGATAAGAGCAAATGAAAGTAAAAGAGAGCTCGCTGGAGCATGCGGAGACCGCACCTTATAATCAACACATTTGGCTTTTTAGTGACATGTATAACTAATAGCTACATCGAATCAAACAAACAACATCTTGTGTTTGAATTACAAAAGACAAATACCAACTGAAGCCCTATTAAAAATCTACTGTATGAAGCCCTATTGAATACATAATGGCAAAAAATATATAAATTCCAAGTATAATTAAGATACTATCATAGATTTATTATATTAATATTTTGTTTTTATTTCATTTAGATAGATATATAGATGGATGGATGGATGGATGGATGGATGGATGGATGGATGGATGGATGGATGGATGGATGGATGGATGGATGGATGGATGGATGGATGGATGGATGGAT
>CAIGQQ010007205.1:3886995-3915438 GCA_903798035.1 Danio albolineatus | reverse complement strand
GATGGATGGATGGATGGATGGATGGATGGATGGATGGATGGATGGATAGATAGATAGATAGATAGAGAGAGAGACAGATCTTTTACATGAGTAACCACTGAAACAAATATAGATAAAACAAAAATGTTACAAACAATTCTATCCTATTGCAAAAAAATATTACATCTTTCTGTTAATCGAAGAACCCTAAAAGAAATATGAACTTCTAAATCTATTAAGCAGAACAACCATCTGTTCACACTCATACACTACGGACAATTTAGCTTACCCAATTCACGTGTACCACGTCTTTGGACTTGTGGGGGAAACCGGAGCACCCGGAGGAAACCCACGCAACCACGGAGAGAACATGCAAACTCCACACAGAAATGCCAACTGACCCAGCCGAGGCTCGAACCAGCGACCTTCTTGCTGTGAGGTGAACGTGCTACTCACTATGCCACCGTGGCGCCTCAGCTTATTATAATTATTTCTGAAAGATCATGTGGCACTGAAGCCATTTCTTTGCCATCAAATGACATGGTAAAATATAGTATAACAGATACATTTTACATTATATCAAACATTTTACATTAAATGTTTTATTATAATGTTACAAACATTAAAAGTTTCATTATAATTATTTGTCATAAAAATCATGTAAAACCAACATTAAGTCAAATTAGCATATTATAATAATTTCTGAAAGATCGTGTGACACTGAATCCATTTCTTTGCCATCAAAGAAATAAATAACACAGTAAAATATATTATAATAAATACATTTTACATTACATCAAATGTTTAACATACATTAAAGGTTTTATTTTAATAAATTATCCTAAAAATCCTTTAAAACCAACAATATTAAGTCAAATCAGATCAGGCTATAATCATTTCTGAAAGATCATGTGACACTGAAGCCATTTCTTTGCATTAAAGCAAAGATAAATAAATAACATGTTAAAATATATTATAATATATACATTTTACATTATATCAAACGATTTGCATAAGTTAATGTTTTATTTTAAATATGTATCCTTAAAATCATGTAAAACCAACATTGTCAAATCAAATCAGTATTATCATTCCTGAACGTTCATGTGAAACTGAAGATGGTAAAATACATTATAATATACATTTTACATTACATCAAACATTTTACAGATACGTTAAATGTTTTTAATTATTTATCCTAAAAATCATATAAAACCAACAATATTAAGTCAAATCAGATCAGATTATAATCATTTCTGAAAGATTATGTGACACTGAAGCTATTTTTTGCCATCAAAGAAATAAATAACACAGTAAAATATATACTATAATAGATACATTTTACATTACATCAAATGTTTTACATACATTAAAGGTTTTATTCTTATTATTTATCCTAAAAATCATATAAAACCAACAATATTAAGTCAGATAAATAATATCTTAAATATATGCAGCCTTGGTGACTTTCTTTAACATTTAAAAATAATCTAATCAATCCCAAACCATTGAACTGGCAGTTCTGTACCATTTTAAATAAATGAAATCAAAGCATCACTCACCTCACACTGACCTATCCCAGCTTGTTTACATTCAACCAATGCCATTTCTCTGTCCTTCACCATTACAGCTACATCCTTCATAAAAGCATTTTGAACACAAATAAGCCTCTGTTCACAATCTGACTTCTGAATTGTTTGAGGAATTTGCCGATGTTTACAAAATCTCATTATGTTAAATGTCATATTCCATCTTTTTCCACCACTAGCAACATCATAAGTTATATGTATAATCTGGTATAATGCCAACGCATTCTTACCGATCCTTCTGTATCTGGTCAGATCCCGTCTGCTGAATTCACGGGCAGGGAATAAACAGCAATTGGTCTTTCAGGAAGAGCCCGGTGCTACAGGACGTTCTGATTGTCTGGCGGTCAGGAAACTTGAGATCTGGAGGCTGGCATGGGATGGCAGCCAACCCCGCCAGCAATTACCCAACAAACACTGCTTCCAGAAAGATGATGTCATCATTACGATCGCCAAGTCTCATTCCAAATTCTATATTATTTAAAGGTCGCAGTAAATCTCAACAAAATACCCCCGGGAACAATAAAGCCATGCTTTTCTGGAGCTATTTAAGGGGTTCAATGTTTTTTTTTTTAATTACGATACCATTTTAAAAAACATTATGAAAATACAGCTCTAATGATGCTTAAATTGATGCCCTGCGGTGCATCATGACTCATGGTCAAAATCGTTGACTGAGTCATTGTGAGTCATTCACCTTCAAGATAAATGAACAGAAAGCAATCAAAATGCAAATGATGAAGTTAACTATAAGTTATTTTCCCAGATTTTGTCAATGTGAAATCAAAATGTACAATGACTACATTTACATGGACATCAGTAATCGAATTTATTTGCCTTAATCTGAATAAGACAATAATATGATTAAGGTGTTTACACGAGTTGCTTTTAGGATGTTCCTTTCATGATCCTGTTTTACATGTTATAGCACATAATTCGTCATAAAACGTCATTACATCACCACACTATCCACATTTCCTCTGGAGTTTCATGTAATTTTGGTGTGTTTTATTTTTAATTTGTCGACTTTGATTGTAGTTTAGCACTTTCACTCTCATCCAGGAACATTTCATGCATGCCCCCCACGACAAATGAGATATTGGATGCGAGTATGAACTACTGGAAGAATGTTCTTTTAATGAAATTTGATACCACACACCACATGGGAAAAAAACCCTCTGCATTTCGTGATGCAGGTGTCTGTGGTCCTTCACTGACTCGGTAGGTGCAGAGAATATTGTGACTAAAATGGGCATACGCCACATGTCTTTAATCCGATTTCTAATTGGTTCAATTATGACCTTAATTGTACTAATTTAATCGAAAAAATTAATTAATAAAATAAATAATAAATTAATTTTTAAAAAATCGATTTAAATTTTTTTTGGTAAAAAACACTGTTTACATGGAGGACTCTTAATCAGAGTATTGTCTTAATAGTGTTAAAATTGCAATAATAGTGTCCATGTAAACGTTCTCAATGTTTATTTTGCTAGCGCACAATGTTTTCTTTAGGTGAACAATTAATTTGTGCAAATCGACCCATTAAAAAAAAAGTTTGTTATAGCGATCTTCAATGAAAGTCTGGCCATTTGCTTCTTTTGAAATGGCCGTCTTTCTCTGTTGATGTCAGTTAGACAGCTTTAGTCACAATATTCTTAACCACGCCCCTTTAGTTTGCCACAAGGGAATAATGTGCATAAAGATAACCCCGTCCCTGTCAATATTCCATTCAGTTGGATATACATCAACATTTCTATCAAAGCATCAAAACAACGTATCAAAGCATCAAGTCTTCCAATTCACACAGACTGAGATTATAGCAGCCTTATGCAAATTTCACTTTGACTGCATTATAATTTTTACAATGCAAACATCCAGAAAGTTATTGCACTTTTTATTGAAATTAAGACGCCAAAATAGATCATTTTAGATTGTCTCAATACGACATCACAGTGCGACAAAATGCAGCCTCTGCGGAAGATCCCGAAATCACATTATAACATTATTAATGCATATGCACTAAGGTCAGCCTCATAAGTCTGTGTACTTCTGTTTTATTGTTAATTTCTCACTGCATGTCTTTTGTAAACCATGAAATATATTGATGTATAAATAGCGAATCCCTCCCATATTCTACAAGCATGCTCCAAAGCTTTATGAATGTATCAGTTTGAACCAGCAACCTGGTCTGAAACAAGCCCAGCAGGACCACTAGAGCAGATTCGGTTTCCTTTATCTCCCTCTAATCATTCCCAGACTCTCCACCATGAGTCCTACTTCCATTCATCACTTTGACAGATAGAGCTTGTTCCCCTCTTCATCACTGCTGACGGACATGATTACATTCGGAGGAGGGGAATAAGGTCTGTGGCTTCAAATTGAAAACGTGAAATTGTAAAACATGGAAATTCCAATTTGTGAAAGACAATTTAGTATGTGGTTCATGTGGCTCCAATATAGCTATTAATAGCACATTATAATAATAAAACGCAGTGAAATGTAACCACTGGTTAGATTCCTAAATACAGCTCTGCATACCCTCTTGGTAACCATAGGAACCATGTGAGGAGGCAACAAACACACAGCTGAGTCCAAATTTAGAAATGAGGGAATACCATTCACCACTGGCAACAGCCCACATGATGGCTCATTTTCATTCCATAGGGAGGCTTTACAGAGATAGTTCACCCAAAAATTATTTCAATATTTACAAATGAGGTTGTTCCAAACCCACGTTGTTCTATTTTATCCAGTGGGAAACAAAGTTATAGCTTAAAACAATTATGGTGTTTTAGTTCAGGCTAGATGCCGATGGCATAAAATCTCTTGTAACTGAACACTAATATTCACCTACCATAGCCTACGCCTCAACAGAGAGCACATCATTTGAAAGCTAACAGAGGCAATATTTTCAGCAGAGAATTGTGAGATGCAATGTGCTTCATTCATTTGGGAAAAAAATGGTTTACGATAAATGGCAATTCTAGGGCTTTTTCTGAAACATGGGACCCATTTACAATTTTTTTCTGAGCATGTGTGTACTTCTACAGACTGTCAATCTAGGCCTTTGTGTTTTTCAATTGCAGAGTGAATTTAATTAAGAATATTGTATAAATATCTGAGGCTTAAGTTTATAGATGATTAGATTAGAATAGATGATTCAATATATGACTCAATATATATATGTATTTTCCAATTTATTATTCATTTTTAATTACATTTTTTGTCGTTTAAAAAATGAAATGTTTTGCATTACTGAAATGTTTTATGTACAAATGTCTATATTGTCAAAATGTTCCATGTTTGCACTGATCCCTGAAAATTACAAAAATAAGATGTATTTTGTATGCCAGGCTGGTAGTTAACAATGTTAAAAAAAAAAATTATATATACATTGAATAATGTAGTATTCACACTTGACTGAACATGTAAGATGGTTGCATATGGCATTACCATTTTCTCAAAATATTTTTTTTGCCATTTACACAGAGATGATAACAGGATTGTTTTCAATGCCACATTGAATTTACACAATGAAACCCTGTTTTTAAAAATTACTATTTTTATAAGCTTTAAAAAAAAACCTTGCTTGAAGTAAATGAATGGCCAAAATCCATAGAAAGTTGTACATATTTAGTTGAATTCTGTTTGTTTAAACAGCCTGTCATCATTCATAATAATTTTGCATTGAGGTAATCTTATATTTAAACAACATCAGTGGCAATGATCAGAAAATGTTTCACTTTACCTGTATTTGCCTTAATAAATGTCAAATTATTTCAGCTGATTTTTTTTTTTTTTTTGCTGCAGCTTTACCAAATTTATAGCTCTGCTAGCTTTTTCATCTGATGCAGGTGACCAATAATGAATTTATGTTAATTTTATGTAAGCACTTCTCATAGTGTATAACCATATCTAAATAAAAGCTGCCTGATGCTAATCTTTAATTTTGACTGTAAAATGTGTGTACTTGTCTTTCCTTAATTCTATCAACTGACCTTGTCATGACCCAAAGGTTATACTCTTCCTCAATTACCAGTCATTAGAATCTTAATTATCTCCTCACTACACACACAACTCCCTAGAGGTTGACAGTGTCCTGTTTGTCCAATCAGAAACGGCTACCTGTGCATCAATCGCCCAATCTTACACCTCCACCTCTCACCTTCGACATGTGAATCAGTGGACGTGTGGAGAGGCAAACAGAGTAATTTGTCAGCCTTCACCTACGGCTTATGCTCTAAACAAAGGATATAATCTGCTGATTTAAAAAACGCTCTTCAGAACGCGAGTGTTGCTCTGTAAAAACGCGATTTAGCTGCTCAGATTTTGCGCATCTCCACAATAACAGTTTCTTCATCAGGGAAACGTAACATGACACCACTGAATTAATAATATAAAATACAAATGACTAAAGAAATCTTACCTGAGTCAAAATGAGAGCTCAGCGCAAAACTGGGGTTGAAAAACGACGCAGACATGACCAAGAGTATTACAGTCCTTGACATACTGAAGATAACGCGAAGTCCAGCAACGGTGTCTCTGGTGTTAAATAGAAGAGTTTATTTTCTGTTCAAACACGTCATTCCCGCGCTCCTCCATGTCACAGAGATGGGAATAGCTTGATGAATCCGCTGGTTTTGTAGTGCATTATCTTAAAGACGTGTCTCACCGCAAGCCACTGCCGTGTTGATGCGAGTCTTCTCTGGTCATTCTCGTTTGTAGGGTCTCTGCGGTGGGCGCTTCTGCTTCTCTGCACCAAACGACGAGCGCCTTCCTTGTGCGTTTGGCTGAGGAGGTTTTAACAGAAGGAAATTCTGTCAGTGGTTTTCTTGTAATGTTTCAAGCCCCAAATGAGCAGTTTGTTAATAAGCCTGATGGGAGCTGTTCAGTGCTGAACGACACAGCGCCATCTTGCTCATCGCGATTCCTCCACAGACTCTCAAGCGGACGGATTCTGCTGGAATGGGGAGGAGATTGCGCCACAAGCGCAGCTGGAAGTGACGCTAACATTTAACGAGCTCGATGAAAAGAAATGATCGAATCATTCGGAACATTACAGAACTGTGGCTCACAACTTTTAATGTTGACGAGTGTCCTGAGGAAACAGCTGGATTCTTGCATAATTGTTAATTATTAACGAATGATTTATACTCTTAACTCTAATTGAATGAACCACGTTTGAAGCTGAAACAACCAATCAGTGCAGCCTTTTATAATCATTAAAGGTTGAAAATTATTGCGCCAATTTGTGAACTCATTATTGCTGACTCCCTTGTTTTAGTATGATGAGGGAAATAACTACAATTCCATATAGAAATGTAATATACAGTAGTCAACATTCGAAGTGAGTCAAAAATGTTTCTCAAAATTGCCCAAGGACAAGAATGGGTGTTGTTCAATAGTTTTAAGACAACTTTGATAAAAAGGTGATGATCCACTACAAATGTTGACTACTGTTGTAATAAATATGCAAAGGACATATATGACATATATGTTTGGATTTCACTAAATATATATGCAACATCTTAACAAATGGCTATTTACACATATATTTTCAACCATTAGATTTACATATACTCAAATATATTAGCCATAATTTATATGCAGTTTTATTCATTCATTCATTTTCTTTTCAGCTTAGTCCCTTTATTAATCTGGGGTCACCACAGCAGAATGAACCTCCAACTTATCCAGCTTATGTTTTACGCAGCGGATGCCCTTACAGCTGCAACCCATCACTGGGAAACATCCATACACACTCATTCACACACATACACTTCAGCTTACCCAATTCACCTATACCGCATGTCTTTGGACTTGTGGGGGAAACCGGAGCACCCGAAGAAAACCCACATGAACACAGGGAGAACATGCAAACTCCACACAGAAAAGAGGCTCGAACTAGCGACCTTCTTACTGTGAGGTGATTGTGCTAGTCACTGCGCCAACGTGACGCCCAATGCATTTTCATTAAGACTATTTATCAGATCTCTACGTGAGATGGAGGACGGAGAAATATTTTATTTATAATTTATACGGATAGACAGACAGACCTTGTTCTTTTACATACAAGTAGTCATTGAACCCTGTTTGAAGACTTCCAGACTCCCGTTGATTTATTTTTTTTTGGTCTTCCATTGAGTTCATTCATTCATTCATTTTCTTTTCGGCTTAGTCCCTTTATTAATCCGGGGTCGCCACAGCGGAATGAACCGCCAACTTATCCGGCATTTGTTTTACGCAGCGGATGCCCTTCCAGCCACAACCCATCTCTGGGAAACACATCCATACATACACATTCACACACATACACTATGGACAATTTAGCTTACCCAATTCACCTGTACCGCATGTCTTTGGACTGTGGGGGAAACCGGAGCACTCGGAGGAAACCCACACAACCACGGGGAGAACATGCAAACTCCACACAGAAATGCCAACTGGCCCAGCCGGGGATCGAACCAGCGACCTTCTTGCTGTGAGGCGAACGTGCTAACCACTCGGCCACCATGGCGCCCTTCCATTGAGTTTTAGTTGTAAAAACAGCTTGTTATGCTGCTTGATGTTCCAAGCCGATATCCTGTCATTATATTAATCTTATTTTTATGTGTTTTCAGAAACACACTATTTTGTAGATCAAGAAATTTGACCATTTCTGCCATTTGTTATTCCCCATAGGCAAACGAATCAGAAGTCCTAAAATAAATCGCAGAGAAGAGCTTTCTTCCGCACTGCAGAATAAAGTGAATACCACTTCCAGTAAGTTTCTAAAGAGTGTATTTGATGGACACATATTTTTCCATTAGGCCACCGGAGAGGATTTGTGAATGGAACTGTAATCCATTGATGGTACGGTAGGTCATGTAATAATAACAACAAGCAGATGCAGTATGTCCACATTTTTATTACCCAAACTCATACTATACTGAACATACATTTTATCTGTCATAAAATGTCAATCAATTGTAGCACCTACTCAAGACAGCAAGCCATTTCAGACACCTTTTAAGAATAAAAGCCCAAGATAAAAGATATTGTCGAATCAAGCCAATAAACTCCAGCAGCACTTGCCTTCAAAGAGTATGCCCTGTTCCCAAATGTGTAGATGACTTGAACACATTTGGCCTTACACTGTGTTTTGTGTCCTAACAGGAAGCTCGTTCAGAGGGTTCAGTCATAATGTCAAGTATTCGGTTTGTCTGAGACAACATGTCATTCCGTCAGGGTTGCCGTGGAAACACTGGCTAGCGAGCTTGTTCATACACAGTTCTGAGATGAATGCTAAAAGCACCTCTCTTTTTTTCAACCCTCCCACTTTTCTCTCACTCAAACGCACTGCAGAATTCTGTCTCTGTCTGTTTTCACCTGCAGGCATGTGAACAACCATGAGTTGCTATGCTTTTTATGCCTCTTCTCTCTTTTATTCCACAGGCTTTGTGTGCTTTTTAGGTATAGAGGAGAGCAGAAGAGTGACATGAAAATAAAGGGAGAGAAAAGAGAGATGGAATCAGGACGTGACCCAGGATTGTGCCAACCAATGTGACACAACATTTATTCATTTATTCATTCATTTGTTTTCCTTTGACTTAGTCAGAAGTTGCCACAGCGGAATGAACCGCCAACATATGCTTTACGCAGCGGATGCACTTTCAGCCACAACCCAGTACTAGGAAAAACCCACACACATTTACTGTAGAACAGATGATTCCGTACTGTACACTACAGCCGGTTTAGTTTATTAAATTCACCTATAGCATGTCTATGGACAGTGGGGGAAACCGGAGCATCTGGAGTAAACCCACGCAAACACGGGCAGAACATGCAAACTCCACACAGAAACATCAACTGGCCCAGCCGAGGCTTGAACCAGTGATCTTCTTGCTGTGAGGCAACAGTGCTAACCAATGAACCACTGTGCTGCCTGTCACAAAACATTCAGAAATAAAAAATATACAGTAAATACAAAACCGCTTGAAAATTCTCAGGTGTACTGGATTTACTAGTTTATATATTTTTTATTCTATAAACGTTTGATCACATTTCTTCTGAAATATAAATCAAAATATTATTTATAGGGTTTTTTGGCAGAAAATTATTTAAATTCAGGATTAGTGGTTATTACAATCAGGATTATTCCATCAAACATTGCGTTCTTAACCTCTCTGGAGGAAAAATATTGGTATTGTTCATTCATTCATTAATTCATTTTCTTTTCGGCTTGGTCCTTTTATTATTCTAGGGTCGTCACAGCGGAATGAACCGCCAACTTATCCACCATTTGTTTTACGCAGCGGATGCCCTTCCAGCCGCAACCCATCTCTGGGAAACACATTCATACATTCTCATTCACACACATACACTGCGGACAATTTAGCTCACCCAATTCACCTGTACCACATATCTTTGGACTGTGGGGGAAACTTGAGAACGTGGAGGAAACCTTCGCGAACACAGGGAGAACATGCAAACTCCACACAGAAACGCCAACTGATCCAGCCAAGGCTTGAACCAGCGACCTTCTTGCTGTGAGGCAACAGCACTACCTACTGTGCCACCGTGTCGCCCTATTGGTATTGTGTAATCTAATAACTAATATAAACATAATTTTGAACAATAAAAATGTTATGCTCTAAATTACAATATTTTACACGTTAAGTTGGATAAGTCTTGAGTATTTTTCAGACAAAACAAATATATTTAACTCAGGCTAGAGGGCTTCAAAACAATGTCAAAATCTGTATTCAATTCATTTTTAAAACCCGCAGTCTCTCAAAACTGCCAATTTTCTTCAGCATCTTATCAGATCTTCTGAATAGGAATGGGCTGGTACAAGTTTCTGCCGGTATGATAACCTTGGATAAAAATATCACGGTTACACGGTATCACGGTATTGTGATTACTGCTCTAAAATATATTACTTTTAAATGTCTGGGAAAAAAATAAAACTTTTTTCCACTTTGAACACAATATATTTGATTTTTTGAAAGATTTATAATAATTTTGGAGCAGTAAACATGTCAGGCTAAATAATTACAATGAATCATTGACTTCTGCTGTCTTCATTAGTTTCAAAAACACAGATTTCATTGCAACTTAAAGCGGCATCTTTAGATATTTTTTCTGCTGGACATACTTTTGTCTTAAAAAAACTAAAATAAAATTATTTTTAAAAGAATAAAATAATACCCTAGGAACGGTATTACAGAAAACGTTGCCGGTTTTAAAACCTCGACTTTTCCAAACCACGGTATACCTTGAAAACGTTATCGTCCCATGCCTACTTCTGACCAATCAAACGCTTTCTAGAATCTGAGCCATCCCTTCTCCTTACACTATACCCTAATACACTTATGGATCCTTGTCACAAGTGTTATGACACGTTTAACGGTCGTTATAATCTTAAATCCTTGACAGTTTTTAATATTTAGATTTTTTTTTAAATGTATAAACATTTATTTGTATTTATGTATGTATATCATCTTTGCGTCAAATTACAAAAATCTAATTATCGCTTATGGGTGGTGTTCGTAATGTTGTATCTATAGGACTGAGAGTAAATTTGAAGTTACTTTCACCTCTGCCTCCATCATCAGACTCACACAAAATTTGTTTTCCTTTTTCTGAAAGTCTTGATAACACCATTGTGGAGTTTTTCTTTTATTATTTCAGCAAATATGCTTGTAAAAAATTATTTGTTGTACTCTCCCATTCACTGTGCTCTAAGTTTACCCAACTTTGATGACTTCTGCTGCTGAGAAACTCAGAAATGTGAAAAGGGTCTATTGTGAAATTATTTCTGTCCTTGTTGGAAAAGTTGTAAGTACATGCAGTATGCGTATATACACTGTTAACAAATATCCAGACTCTATTTGTCCTGTAATACAAAATATGTCTGCTGAGTAGGCATGGGCTGGTATAAGATTCTGACGGTGTGATAACCTTGGATAAAAATTTCACGGTTTTACGGTATTGTGTTTACTGCTCTAAAATATATTCTTTTTAAATGTCTGGCTAAAAAACAAAACCTTTTTTCCCTTTGAAACCAATATATTTTATTTTGAGAAACATTTAAAATATTTAGGGGCACTAAACATGTCAGGCTAAATAATTTAAGTGAATCATTGACCTCTGCTCTCTTCATTTGTTTCAAAAACACAGATGTCTTTACAATTTACACCTAATCTTACAGATACCTTAGGAACGGTACAGCAGAAAATTTTGGCAGTATGAAAACCTTGACCTTTCCAAACCGCGGTATACCTTGAAAACGGTTATCGTCCCATGCCTACAGCTGAGAGTGACATATTTAGACGAATATGTAAATTCTCATAATGAGGTGGATTTGACAAATAATGGGATTACAATAGCACAGTTATGATATTTTAATTATAAAGTATGTTTCAAACTATAGACAAGACGTGAATTTATAAGCATTTAAGTGTTTTGAATAGTATTTACGAACTAAAGTTTAGACCTAAGTGCTTTAAGATTATGAAACTGATGAACTGGTGTTGTACAAATGCACAGCACATGCACTTACTAGTTATCTAAATAATCATTCATGCTATAGAGTGCATTGGAGCTGAAACACAACCTCTTAAAGGCGCTCAGACAGGAGATTTCTCTCTGAAATTCGATTAGTTACTGGATAGCCACACTGAGTGAGATATTAGGAGTGTAAAAGTGGAAGAGACTAATAGAGGAAGGGTGGGCATCATTCATCCACAACCGATTCATCAGGTATCCCTTAAAACATACTAGAGCATCAGACCAGGCTTTGAGCCATGGACATCTACTATAGGATGTAAATAACGCCACACTGGGGAAACAGAACAGATGATTCTTAATTGATCTGAGAGCTCGGCGTGGTCTTAAATATTCAAAATAGCCTCAACCAACAACAAATCCCTTCAGAAATTAAGCCTCCATGAGGGAGCCATAATCCTAAAATAACATTAATATAAATAATTAGACTTGAGCTCAAACGATTAAACACAACATTAGCTTCCTCTGCACCAGCAACGTAAAATGAAGGGCTTGACCTTGAGACAAAGCTTAACAAATGACTTCCATCAACGCTCAGATAAACTCACAAACACCAGTAACAAACACTTGAGCTTATTAGTCCCTCACTAACACTGGTATCTTTTGTCATTTAAAGTGTGTGTGAGATCAAAATGTACAATGTTTACTTTGCTAGCATACACTTATTTCATACATTGTTTAGGTTTTGTGCCATTTTGGTGACTGTCACATTCTGACAAGATGGTGCTCTTTTCAATAGAGGGTGGAGTTATAAACACCTATGCATCAGCACAGTGGCAGATTCAAAACAAGACTAACATAATTTGTGTGAAAATGTTTTTTAAAAAAAGTTCATTTATCTGACATTATCTTCGGCAAGTACAGTGTTAAAAAATATAATGGCAGACTTCTTCTCACTCAGGGCTGTTTATACTAATGAGGGAGCGATTAGACCATTATGGCCCGTTTCCACTGAGTGGTACGGTACGGTAAGGTTTGGTACGCTTTTATGGCCGTTTTCACTGTCTAAAAGCGTACCGAACCGAACCTAACCATGCCGTACCACTTTTTGGTCGCTCGCGCAACAAGCCAGAATGAAAACAAAGGAACCGTCATGTTTAAATACACAGACGAGATATTACACAAAGCCAAGAAGAAGAGCAGATTCTTCCCTGTGCCCCGTAGTTTTTTACGAGCCAGTCTGAAGAGCGAGCGGTTTCGCTTTCTCATGTGCACTCGTGTCTATATTTGAACTAACAAACTTCTTAAACTGATAATAACGTACGATTGATTATTGACGTGCTTTTGAAACCCGATCCTTTCAAAAACAGACAAACGCGAGACTGATGCATGCAAAAACAACGGAGAAGCCGGAAAAAAACAAAGGAGCAAATTATTTTTTCAGCAAACATGAACAAACTGCTACGTTTAACAATTATCATCACCTTCTGGACTATTATGAACTCGGAATGACGGAATTACTCTCTAACAGAGGTCATGTGCTGGTGAATATTAAAGATAGAGATGAGAGGGTTGCACTGACTGTGGGCTATATTTCGTGTTGTTTTTGAACCTAAATAAGGATTAAATGTCTGCTGTGTGCAGTTGTTCTGTAATTGGTAACATATCGGAGACTGTAAGTGGCTGTATGTGTTCATATATGTTGCATTTATTTATTTATTTTATATAATCGCAGATGTTACAGTAGGCTATTTCGCATCATTGATGTGAAAAAGGTCTATTGTGAAATTATTTCTGTCCTTGTTGGAAAAGTTGTAAACACCTGCAGTATGCGTATATACACTACAGTATTAACAAATATCCAGACTCCATATGTCCTGTAATACGAAATATGCCTGCTGAGAAAGACATATTTAAAAGAATATGTAAATTATCATAATCAGGTGGACTTGACAAATTATAGGATTACAATGGCACAGTTATGATAATTTGATTATAAAGTATATTTAAAACTATAGACAAGAGGCGAATTTATAAGCATTTAAAAATCTCCCAAAATTTTTAATAGTATTTACGAAGTTTAGACCAAAGTGATTTAAGATTATGAAACTGATGAAGTGATGAACGCTTTTATGGCCATTTCCACTGTCTAAAAGCATACTGAACCGAACCGTACCGTACCGTACCACTTTTTGGTCACCCTTTGCAAAGGGTAAAAAGGGTACCAAAAGGTGGAGCTAGACGCGCAGCTGAAAGCTATTGGTTTACAGAAATACAGCATTCGCTCGCGCAATAAGCCAGAATGAAAACAAAGGAACCGCCATGTTTAAATACACAGCCGAGATATAACACCAAAAATATATATATATATATATATATATATACTTAACGAGCCAGGGTTGACCCGAGCTCAAACAAACCTTGTCGTCGTCTTGATGAACAGCCACAAAGCCAAGAAGAAGAGCAGATTCTCCCCTGTGCCCTGTAATCACATCATGTTCATAGAAAGGTTAGTAATGAACATTTATACACCAGTGTTTGTGTGTAAAATAAAGCATCTGTTTTGTGAGAAGTGCTTCTCATATGATTTGTGAATGACCCGTTCAGCTTTACTATAGACATTTCCTCGAGTGAAAATTATGTTGACTGAAACTTTCTGTAGTACACCACGCCCAACAAAAGAGTACCCTTTAGCAGTGGAAACGCAAGCCTGATAAAGGTGACCCGTACCGACCCGTACCGTACCGTACTGTACCACTCAGTGGAACCGGGCCATTAGAGGCTGGTTATACTCACATACTGTTGCCACTAGCTTTGGGTACTGAAACTCGGTGTCATTATGGTATGAGAATGAGCTCATACTGAACGAGCCTAATTTTGGTGCCACTGGTGCTGCAACAAGAATGTAAGAAGCATCAAGGAGTACATCTAAGGCACACATAGGTGCCCGTTTTGTCATAGCATCTCTAAATATTTAAATTCTAAACAACTTTGAGGGATACAGTCACCGTCAGCAATGTTAGGCGTTTGTTCTTGTTGCTTAGGGAACACACGCACATAGGCAACGAGCACAGTAAAGCGCATCCGATGAGCGTATTTGAGAATGCATGGAATCAACTTAAAGGCAGAGGAATGCACTTTGACAGCTTTTGACATCATCAGGCACTTTCACTGAGTACGTTTACATGGACACCAATACTCTGATATTAATATTATTAAGAAAACACTCTGATTAAGAGTCTACCATGTAAACAGCGATTTTTAATTACCTTAAAGGAAAGGAAACGTTTGTGACGTGACGTTAGGGTTGGGCAATGTCTACCAATTTGGCATCGTACGATAATGTTGTATACTGAGTAAAGAATAAATATTAGAAAATAATGCACAATTATTCCTTCAAATGAACAGGTGTATTTTGTTTTTAAATGAATGCAACAGTTGATTAATAGGAAATTACTGTAAATCATTACCATAGTTGTTTAGGAAAGGCTACCACTAACTAAAACAATTCCAGTATCTCAACAAAATGACTGCACAATTATAATGAGAAGATTCTATGTTCATTATAACAATCTGCACAAACCGACTGAAAAGAACAAAAGGGCTCAATTTTGGAGGCTTGTGGTGATTAAAACGAATGTCCAGTAGAAGTGTTTTTGTGCTGCTATTACTGTAGAAGTCTAAGAAAGATTGATTTGCCCAGAGTTCAGCTTAGTGCAAATCCATTGTTATAAAAACACGCACTGACTGCCAATCTCTTGCTAATTGACTCTCACAGACATCTGCCCATTATGACTAGCACATTATCGAACATTTTAAAGCATAAAAGGATTTGCAGACACTATTATTGCTAAACTGCAACATTGCACCAAATATTTTGTTATAGAAATGCTCAAAAGGTATAATCCCAGCAGGTCAACCTGACATCAGAATGATGTTGTACCCCATTATTGTGGGGATGTTGCATTTTGTTTGGAAATGAAAATCAGGTTGACATCAGAACCCAACATCAGGCCGATGTCAATGTCCAACGTCCAACCTAAAATCAGCCAAATATCAACGTCTAATGAGGTTACAGCTAGATTTTATGTGGACGTTACCACTATGATGTCAATCAGACTTTGGATTTTGGTTGCTATACTTGACGAATAAATGTCAATATTTGACATCAATGTGGGGTTTATTTGTAAACTAATTTCGAGAGGATCACGTGCTTATGATCGAACACAGCTGGTACCACATCAGCTCCGCATATTGCACCAATTAGACGAATCCTGACACTCTATAAATTACCAGAGCTTTCTACTCCAGTCATCTTCGTCTTGAAGAATCCCCCCTTCCAACCCAACTCCTCCCCTTCTCTTATAGGGCGGCACGGTGGCCCAGTGGTTAGCATTGTTGCCTCACAGCAAGAACGCCGCTGGTTCGGTCTCTCCCCGAGCCAGTCGGCGTTTCTGTGTGGAGTTTACATGTTCTCCTCGTGTTCGCTTGGGTTTTCCCAGGGTTCTCCGGTTTCCTCCCACCGACCAAAAACATACAACATAAGTAATTCGACTACTTTAAGATAGCATCTTAAGGCAACCTAGCCAGCATGTTAACAAGCGGGGGGAGTTCTCAAGACTCACCTGAGCTTAAACTCTCCTCTCGCCCTTTAAACGGGAGGGAGCCCCGGGCTCAAGGATATTCTGAGCTCAGGGCTCTCTCCCGGGACAGCATGCCAAATACGCTTTATTATCAATCATCAGCTAAGTGTGAACTCTTGAAATGACTTTGCTTTAAGATGGATTTTGGTCACTTTTCAGCACAACCTAAAAATCAACCAATTATCAACATAATTTGACGTCATTATTGGACATCATAGTGATGTTGTCCTTAGACGCTAGGCATTGAAATTTGGTCACCTGACATCTCAACCTAAATATAACGTAATATTAACGTCTTATGACGTTGTGTGCCTGCTGGGATGACTTTAAAGAGTTTGAAATTCCACACTTTCGTAATTTATTGCATTCAATTAGGACAATTAAAATCATCTGAAGCGTCTGAGCAAATCTGAGTTTGACCAGAGAGCTTTATAGCTTTCAGAAAGAACATCAGGAGGCGGCAAATCAGTAAATGCACTTCAATGAACACACACACACACACACACACACACACAATCCTTTTCTAAATTCAGTTTTGATTGTACCGACTGATGTGTGATTAAACTGAATGTTATGACAGCTACTACTTTTTTTTTTCATTATGGGGCTTAAATGCATTTCTAAAAGCAGATTTTTCTCTTTCTTTAAGGATGCGTCTTGGTGTCGTGAATCATAACAGCTTACATAATAAATTGCAGTGTCTCAGGATGCTTAATTTAAAGCAGAAAGCCCCCCTCGGGTCTTCTCTAGCCTTTCCCCCCCTATTTGTCATCCTCGCTTTTCTGTTCTGATCCATTTGGCTGTGTGGCAAACAGCCATCTAACTCAATTATGTGCTTCTTCTTTAACCGACTGCTACAGCCAAGCAAAAGCTGGACACACGGTAAAGCGATTATACACGGGAGCACAACCTAACGCACATCAAGGTGTATGTGTGTGAACGGCTATCAGAGTTGTCGTTTCTGAAGTCGAGAGCCGGAGGCGAAACGCGAGAGAGCAGTAAATCAGCTCCATTTGTGTTTACTCTGCCGTGTCAATACTACTGGGAGAGACTGAGAGACTCAGCTTCTGAATGTGAGGGAAAACCGGGGAGAAGAACGAGATAGTGTATGAATCATCTGAAGGCTAATGTATGCACGTTATAGAGGTATTATGTAACTCGCATTGCATAATAGCTTGAATATGACGAAGAATTGGATTCCTCATTCTTCATAGCTGATGGTAGACAGGCAGTGGAATTATTTACTGCTTATTTCTAGGCACTTCTTCAATATAAATAACTACTGATACTTGTTTCATTACATAAAATTTAATATTTAGTTTTTTTTGGTGGAATAGTTTTGGTGGAACTCAGGATTCCATAAAAAATGACAAAATTAATAGATATAAACTATATAATTTTCATTTATTCATTCTCTTTTTGGCTTAGTCCCTTCATTAATCTTGGGTCGCCACAGTGGAATGAACCGCCAACATATCCAGTTTATGTTTTACTCAGTGTATGCCCTTCCAGCTGCAACCCATCACCGGGAAACCTCCATACACACTCATTCGCACTATATGTAACAGATAAATAGGAAATGGAAGGAAATCTGAACATATCAGATGAGGACTGGGGGAATATTGGTAAAACTCAATGGAAATGTACCAGCTCAGCCATGTGGAGAGAATTCTGTTGGAAAAAATGTTCTAAGGTTTTTCATCACACCCTCACAGACAATACACAGAGGAAAGGGCACTTGCTGCTGGAGAATGTGCCGGGAGGGGAGCCATTTCTGAAGTAGAGATTGCTTTCACTTGTGAATCTTTATATTTAGGTAATATAAATCTAGATGGATGGATTAATAGAGACAAGAATTGGTTAAAATTAGTTAAAAATTGGTTAAAATTAGAGCCACCTACTGTGAAGAATGGATTGATACAGTGCACATATGTCATGGAACAATTATCTTTTTCATTAAGAACACAGACTGAATACTTTTTTTTCTAATTTGGAGTAAATGGATTGAGTATATTTCACCAATATACCCGGATTTTTCTTGAATTGTAACTTTTAAATGTAATATTATGCGTCTAAATGTATATCTTTTCTTCTTTAAAGGAAATCTAAAGGATTTGTAGCTCCCCATGTTTTACTGTTTATAGTTGTTGTTGTTGTTGAAGGGAAGAAAATACAAAGCATATGCAAGATCTGTAACTGTCTTTCTGTATGAGAGATTATGTAAGTTACATATGCATTTTCTTTTGGAAACTCTAAATAAAAAAATAAAAAAATAAAAAACAGAACTCAAAGTAAATAAATTTATTCAAACTCAAAATGAAAAAAAAAATCTAATTTGCAAGACATAAACCGAAATCAGAGGGAAAATCTGAATTGTGAGATGCAAAAAATAAATAAAAACAACAAGATTTGAGACCCCAAAAAAATATAAATTGCAAAATCTAAATTGATATATATCAATAAATTGATTCAGGGCGACACGGTGGCTCAGTAGGTAGTGCTGTCGCCTCACAGCAAGAAAGTCGCTGGTTCGAGCCTCGGCTGGGTCAGTTGTCATTTCTGTGTGGAGTTTGCATGTTCTCCCTGAGTTTGTGTGTTTCCTCCGGGTGCTCCGGTTTCCCCCACAAGTCCAAAGACATGCGGTATAGGTGAATTGGGTAAGCTGAAGTGTATGTTTGTGAATGAGTGTGTATGGATGTTTCCCAGTTATGGGTTGCAGCTGGAAGGGCATCTGCTGGGTAAAACATAAGCTGGATAAGTGGGCGGTTCATTCCGCTGTGGTGACCCCAGATTAATAAAGGGACTAAGCCGAAAAAGAAAATAAAAGGATGGATGAATGTTAACTGTTCCAAATGATTATAAATGTTTCCTTAAATAAAATAGAATGTGTTCAGTGGGGTAAAGGTTGTTGTTTTTTTACCCAGACATTTAAAAAGAACTTATTTTAGAGCTGTTATCACAATAGCGTGATATTTTTATCCAAGGTTATCAAACCGTCAGAAACTTACACCAGCCCATGCCTAGTTGCATACATGAACTGATATAAGTGATAACAGATTAGCATGTAACTGAAGAAATTCACCAGTTAAACAAGACCAGTTTCCATCAAGTCTCCAACCAGGTATTTTAAGGTCCCACTTTTGCTTAATTTGGATGAGTTACACTGACCATTCATGCCTTGAGGGACATAAGATGATGCATTTCAGAAGAGCTGATTCCCCTCATTAATCAAACAGTGAGAGTTAATGTTTATTAGCAGCATTAAACCCTCTTGCTGTTGCTCTGCAAACATTCATCTCATACATGAGAGGACATCTTCTCAGCTATTATTACTGAGAGCTTTATGCTTACACAAGCATGTGTGTTGCTACAGCTATTTTGAGTCCAACCTACTAAAACGTCCAGCTTACACAACAGACAATTGAGAACGGTGAATTTGAGAAAGGCATTGATCAACATCCCCAGATCAGAATAAAACAACACAAGGTGTATAGTTAAAAAAACTAGCATACAGTAGTTGAAAAATAAATCGCTAAACCACAACATAGCCTAATGAAAATGCCTGATGGTTTTAGATTTAGTAGATTTTGCACATTATTATTGTCTTCTTATTCGTGTTAATTTAATGTTTTTAGGGCATCACGGTGGTGCAGTAGGTAGCACGATCGCCTCACAGCAAGAAGGTAGCGGGTTTCAGGCTCAGCTGGCATTTCTGTGTGGAGTTTGCATGTTCTCCCTGTGTTTGCGTGGGTTTCCTCCGGGTGCTTCAGTTTCCCCCACAAGTCCAATGATATGCGGTACAGGTGAATTGGGTAAGCTAAATTGTCTGTTGTGTATGTGTGTGAATGAGTGTGAATGGATGTTTCCCAGAGATGGGTTGCAGCTGGAAGTGCATACGGTGCATAAAACATATGCTGGATAAGTTGGCGGTTCATTCCACTATGACGACCCCCAGATTAATAAAAGGACTACGCTGAACAGAAAATGAATGAATCAATGATGATTGTTTTTAATAATTACAACGTATTATTATTCTTTTTGGGATTGATTCTGGTTCAAATATAAACTTGTGTAATTCCAACATTGTCAAAAGATATTCCTTTTCATTGTAGCAGCATATTCAAAAGTATCAGTACCAAAAATCTACTTACATTGTGGGAACTAGATGTCCCCACATGTATAACAATACCAGTAAACTTTGACCTCATGGGAACATTTTTTAGTCTCCATGAGGAAAATGGCTCATTAATCACTATAAAATATAAAGATGCCAATTGTTTTCTGTGAGGGTCAGTTAAGCTCATAAAGATAGCTGTACAAGTTGTGTGTGTGTGTGTGTGTACATATCTGGTGGGCGCAGTAGTCTGAATAAAGATAACAGTGAGTGTAAACAGATAAGACAGCAGCAGAGAAACACTCTTCACCCACACTCTATCATTTAACATTTAACAGTGTGAAATTCGTCACATGACCGTAATTTCATAAGCATTCACATCCCACCTTTACACCATAAGGCTTTTTTCGTCACTGAAGCATCCAGTCTTCACTCCTAGCATCTTTCTCTGGATATATTGTCAGAGGAAAACTCACAGGCCGGCGTGATGGAGTCAGCAGAAACCATGAACGTCTCAAACGCAATGTGGTAAACAAAACACATTCGGTGTCTCTGTGCTCAGGTTTTATGATTTAATCATTAGTTACAGAGACCTAAAACGAGGTTGTTTTCATTTAACTGCAACTGCTAACGTTCAACACTAGATGGCAGGATTGTAAAACTAACGTAACAGGAAGTGTAAAACGCGCCAAATGCTGAGCAAACTTTGTGACGACTTAAGTATGTATTTAAGAATATATTATTTAGTATATTTTTCTGTTATTTGCATAATAAGAAAATGACTCATTAATTATTCAGCATTAGGACGCAGATATGTACACTGTGTAGTTGCAGGGGCAAATTTAATCAATAAGTGAGGTAAGCGGGGCCGCATGAAATCTGGGGGCCGACATTAAATATCTAAAAATGTCTATAAATTATATATAACAGGCCCGTAGCCAGTCCATTGAAAGGGGTGGTTGTTTTTTCTCAAAACGTGGACCATTTTGCAGTTAATGCCGGGGCTCGAACCAGCAACCTTCTTGCTGTGAAGAGATTGTGCTATCCGCTGCACCACCGCGACGCCATTACGATTGTATATTTTATTTAATTTATTGCATCAAATAGCATAAAAAGTGATAGGACTATAGGCTATACAAATGTTTTCATTCCAGAAGAGCTAATTATTTTTAAACAGTATCAATTATCAGACTATAATGGAATAAAAACAAATATTAGCATTACTCAAACTTAAGCCTAGTAAATCAATAGAACAGAGAACTGTCAAACACTCTCCTATGACAGTTCAATAGTGTGTCCTTTTTTAATGTGTTTATTTATGATGTGATGACGGGTTTAGAGTACTGAACACTGTGTCCTAAAATACTTTATCTTTGTGCTTCAAAAGATGTGTTCAGATCCTGGAACTAATGGAAAGACAACACTGTAAAATGGTGCAAATATTTAGCTGCAAAAAGCAAATTGACATTACACTGATCTACTGTACTGTATGCATTATCTTAATGAGGATAATTACAAGTAATACAATTCCTCACCACACATCAACCTTCGTTCTCACATAAAGAGTGGCATTATTTGTATAGTTAACGTGTCTGGCTTCCCATGTCATCTACTTACATTTCATTTTGTTATCCAAAGTAGCTTTTTCAACTGCTTATTGCAAACTCGTATTTCTTATGTGTTTTCACGATCGTTAAAGAGTTGATTTGTAGTTTTACAGTTTACTGCATGTTGTTATTCTTCCAGTTATTCCCTATAACATCACATTAACAGATGTCATATTTGAAAAAGAAACAGAAACAACAGACACGCAACCAAGCACTATATATAGTGTAGGAAATAAGTTTTCAGCATGTCAGTTTTTTTTATGGGAATAATATTTCTAAAGGAGCTGCTGACATGGAATTGAACCAGATTTTGTTAAAAACCCAAACAATATAAACATAAAAATAAAATTAAACAAAAAAAAATCATAATAACAATAAAATGACACAAGGAGAAAGTGCAGAGCTACTGAAATGTGTTTGATACTTTATGGCTTTTTTTGGGGATGCAGCTTAAAAACGCCTCTCATATGTAGAATAAAGTCACCTGTATTGCTCAGGTGTGAGTTTTTCACAGACTTCAACAGAGTGTAAAAATCTTGATGGTTCTGTGAGGCTCGTCTATCAAATCTGATCCTTATTTTGTATTTTACATTGGATTCAAATCAGGTGACTGGCTGGGCCATTCAACAGCTTGATTTGTCTCTCTCTGAAAGCATTTGAGAGTCTCCTTGGCTGTGTTTTGGATCACTGTCTTGCAGAAATGTCCACTTCATCATCTTGATAATGTAGATGTAAGACTAATGCAGCTAATATTAATTTACAATAACGAAGGGCAGAGGGTTGCTGAAGAACTACTGAGAGATTTCAGCTGCTGTCTGGGCTTTCACTGCCTTTCTCCACTTCCCTTTCTTCATGTGTTCAATACTTTTTCTCTTTTGTCATTTCATTTTATTACACAGCTTCATTTCTAAAGCAAGACCTGTGAAGAAATGATGCCAAGGTATCCATAATTCTGTTAAATGACATGTTGAATACTTTTTTCCTCCACTGTTTATCACCTTAAAATTTAAATTCTGTCATCATTTACTCATCCTCTACATGTCCTTGAGTTTATTTCTTCTGTTGAACACAAAGAAAGATACCTTGAAAAATGTAAAATCGTAGCAAGAAAAAAATTACCATGGAAGTTAATGGCTGCTTTTTTCAACATTTTTCAATGTATCTTTCCTTGTGTTCAACAGAATAAAGAGATTCATAAAACATCAGAACCACTTTTAAGTAAACGACAAAGATTTTTTTTAATGCATCTTAAACCAAAACAATTTTTTATTTTTAATTTACTTGCATAAATAGGAGCATACACAGGAGTAATGAACAAAAATTTCAGATTTATTGTCAACTTAAAAATGCACCCTGATGCATGATCCTAATTCCATTTTTTAGCGAAGTCATTGTAATTTGGCCAGAATTAAAAGTTAAATTATTTGGTGAAATAAAATCTTAAATACAATCAAAACAGAGCATCAAGTGACCTAGCAAACCTTAACATTACAAATAAAAATAAATCACAAAGAAATTCACATTTTGATTCAAACACAAAATAAGATATTGCACTTTAAAGCTTCCAAGTAAAGTTAAGCTGTAAACATAATCATCTAAGGTATAAAAAGTTCTCTTAAAAATAGAAAACCCCTCTTGATTTATGCGATGCAACATGTGCATTTTGGATGAGCCATCTATAAACATTTAAACTCATCTTTAAAGAATATGATTAATCGTTTAAAAATATTATCTTTGGTTGACTGTGTCTGATTAAGTGCGATGGTGTTTTAAACACTCACTGTTTCTGTGTGTGAAGGCTTAGGGCACATATTACAAAATCCTTGTACGTGGTTCAAAGACACACAGTGCTTCAGTCAGTCCGGCCTTGATCTGAAATGACTCAATATCTGTGAACAAATCACGGCCAAGAATGCAAGAGTTATTCACATCTCCCCAACTCTAACCACATTTCAAGGCCTCTCCCTTTGACACCTTTTTTTTGCCTTAAAGAGATCCACTCCAGGCTGTTCTCTACATAGCTTCTCTATGTAGTACAATAATACTTGATTTTTACCAGCAAAACTGCTAAATACAGAGGGGAGAATAGTCCTGCAAATGGCTCCCATGAGTTCTTCGGTTCTGTAAAAAACAGTCATAGACATAATAAAAGTCAGAGCGTCCATCTGTGCTCACGTGCGCATAAAGAGCTTAATCAGTCTGGCTTCATGCAGCTTCTGCCACAGCTTCATTTCCATACGCATGTCATGGTTGGCATAGAAATGCACAGGATGTCGCACTTTGTCATAGTAGTGGTCTGAATACAAATTGTAGTCAGGGGTCATGAACCCGTAAGCGTCAACCTGTAATTAACAAACATCAATGTTATTCCAAACATTCCTTGGAGGACAAATATAGTATGCAATTTTATATTCAGTGAAAATATATTACATTGTTTCTTACATATTTTATGAAGATTCGAAGAGAAGATGTTCAGAGAATGGCACTTAAAGCATGTTTAGTTGTATTAGAAACAGAGGAGCGTGAATCTGGAAACATCTTATTACTCAGGCTGATGTTGGAGGTGTACATTACTGATCATCTACAATACTATCATAATTACAGTGACTAGATTCCTCTGTGGGATACAAATTTATCTATACATTTGTGTATGTGTGTTTATAGTGCTAAACATAAATGAGCACACCCCATTTTGAAATGAGTATTTTCATCCATTTCTCAGTGAATATAGATCACATACAGGGTGATTTAATAAAAACACGACAACTTTGAAAATCTGTATTTAATCAAAGAAACATGATGGAACCTTGGGTAATTAATTCATGTGAAGGGTACTTAAAGTTCTTTTTCAGTAAAAAACAAATTCATAGATGTTTAATATAACTCCCTCCTGACACTCGAGTTACATTAACCTGAAAGTTGTGGTATTCCTTTTGAATCACCCTGTATTTTGGTGCACTTGAACAAAATAGATTTTTTTAAACAAATACATTTTATCCAAATTATATATTAGTCACCGCACATCACACATCTTAATAAATAGAAAGATTATTCGTACATTTAAATTCATGCAAAATATTTTATGTTTCTCTTGAAATTTGTTCTTATTATTTAATATTTTTCCTAACATATAAATTTGGGTGTACAAATCTTTTGACCGTTTTCATAATTTATTTAGTTACATAAGCTCCAGATTTAATTGAAATCAAAATATTAGCCCTCCTGTAAAATTGTAAATTTCTATATATTTTCCATAAAAAATATGATATTTTTCAGCATAATAGCTTCAATAACTATTTTCTAATAATTATTTATTTTTTTGTTGTTTTTGCCATGATATCAGTACATAATATTTTACTACCTATTTTGCAAGATACTAGGATTCTGCATGCAATTTTAAGGCTTAACTCTGTCATTGGACAACAGTAATTTGTTTGGTAGCAAATTGAAAAACGGGGCTAATAATATTGACCCTAAAATTGTTGTTAAAAAAAAAGTGAAATACTGTTTTTATTTGACAGTTTTGCCAAACTAAAAGAAATAAGAAATTATCCAGAGGAAAAGAAGATTATAGGTAATACTGTATACATTTATATTCAATAAGTATATACAGTTGAAGTCAGAATTATTAAACCCCCTTTGATTTTTTTTCTTTTTTAAATTTTTCCCAAATAATGTTTAACAAAGCAAGGGAATTTTCACAGTATGTCTGATAATATTTGTTCTTCTGGAGAAAGTCTTTTTTGTTTTATTTCGGCTAGAATAAAAGCAGTTTTAAATTTTTTAAGAACCATTTTAAGGTCAAAATTATTAGCCCCTTTAAGCTATTTTTTTCCGATTGTCTACAGAACAATAAGAAAGAATCATTATACATACAAAAGAATCATTATACAATAACTTGCCTAATTACCCTAACCTGCCTAGTTAACCTAATTAGTTATACCTTTAAATTTCACTTTAAGCTGTATAGAAGTGTCTTGAAAAATATCTAGTAAAATATTATTTACTATCATCATGGTAAAGATAAAAGAAATCAGTTATTAGAAATTAGTCATTAAAACTATAATGTTTAGAAATGGGTTCAATCTTCTCTCCGTTTAACAGAAACTGGGGAAACAAATAAACAGGGGGCTGATAACTGAGTTTTATTTTATTAGTTTGACTTCAACTGTGTATTGATGTATCTATCCATCCATCCAACATGTTCAGATTAAACATTTAACATATGTGAAGTAAGTGTGAGTCAAGTGTTCAAACAATGTTTAGCAAACTTTGCTACTGTAGATGCTTGTCTACAGTCTAAGGTGCAAAAATGTTATATTCTTTCTTATCAGTTTCCACATCATTGTCTAAGTGGACAGAGGAGGATTATGGGTGTTACTAAACATTTAACTGTTGAGTACACTCTGAAAGGAAGAGTTTTATTTTAATCATCCTGGTGCTGAACTATAAAACATGAAGCACAAGGCCTAGAAAGTCACAAACCAAACAGTTAATGAATGCACCAACAGTTGAAGACAGGACTTTAGTTACATAATAAATAAAATTTAAGTTACTTTTTCAGCAAATCTAATCATATGCTGCAAAGTACAACATGTTTAGTACTTTTGTGTACTTCTTACATTTTCTTTTTGATGGTATGAAGTTTGGGTGAACTATCCCTTTAAAAAAGCATGTTTGCATATTCAAAAATACAAAAACAACAACCAAAAAATGAAACAAACCTGGTCGCATGTATGAATAGCAGCGAAAAGCATTACTGCTCCTGTGGACGGCCTGTAAATCTTTTTTGCCCCTGTGTTTAGAAGGTTTGAACGCAGAAACCTTGACAAGGAGAAGTAAAGTAGATACTTAGATATTCACATAGAAATAAAGATAGAACTACAAAACACGGCTACTACATTTAAAACATGGTGCTTGATGGTTAAATGAATCATTGTGAAGTCAAATATGCATGTACTATGACTGCTGAAACTGACTGCTGATTTTCATAATCATTTTTCATATAAATAAGGTTGGTGTCAGTAAGATACAAAAAATAATCAATTTAGAAAGAAATTAATATAAAAAATCAGGAAGGCTACATTTGATTTACTTGTTTGAAATAGTTGACATTGGTCCTTTGAACTTTCTATTTGTATCTGTTTTGAATTATTAATTATGTCTCTTTGAACATTTTAATTATCAAAGAGTCTTGAAAACCTTTTTTTCACAAATAGTGTAATCTGAATTTATAATAAAAATAATAATAAATACTACTACTACTACTAAAAAAAATAATAATAATAATTAATACTACTACTACTACTACTACTACTAATAATAATAATAATAATACTACTACGACTACTACTACTACTCATTCATTCATTTTCTTTTCGGCTTAGTCCGAGAACATGCAAACTCCACACAGAAATGCCAACTGGCCCAGCCGGGGATCGAACCAGTGACCTTCTTGCTGTGAGGCAAACGTGCGACCCACTAGGCCACCGTGGCACCCTACTACTACTACTACTACTACTACTACTACTACTACTAATAATAATAATAATAATTCATTCATTCATTTTCTTTTCGGCTTAGTCCCTTTATCAATCCGGGGTCGCCACAGCGGAATGAACCGCCAACTTATCCGGCATTTTGTTTTACGCAGCGGATGCCCTTCCAGCCACAACCCATCTCTGGGAAACACATCCATACATACACATTCACACACATATACACTATGGACAATTTAGCTTACCCAATTCACCTGTACCGCATGTCTTTGGACTGTGGGGGAAACCGGAGCACCCGGAGGAAACCCACGCAACCACGGGGAGAACATGCAAACTCCACACAGAAAATGCCAACTGGCCCAGCCGGGGATCGAACCAGCGACCTTCTTGCTGTGAGGCGAACGTGCTAACCACTCGGCCACCGTGGCGCCAATAATAATAATAATAATAATAATAATAATTAATAATACTACTACTACTACTACTACTACTACTAATAATAATAATAATAATAATAATAAAAAT
>CAIGQQ010007205.1:3866200-3876995 GCA_903798035.1 Danio albolineatus | reverse complement strand
TCTTGCTGTGAGGCGAACGTGCTAACCACTCGGCCACCGTGGCGCCCCCACAACTGGGATCGACAACAAAACTTTTGTCAGGTAGTGTACATGTGACAGAAGTAGCTGTTTGTGAACGCAAAATGATGTGAAGCTTTAAAGATCAACATGCATGATAAATTAAGGTGTAAACAACGCCTGTGAGAAAAGAAGCGATGCTAAATTGCATATTATGAAAAACTGAACATCAGCAACCTTTAAAATATCACAATAGCAGCACTTTAAAATCTGTTTGTGTGGCATAAAACCATTCTAAGGTCTCTAAAAATAATCAACTGCGAACACTATCATTATGCGTGATTATTATACAACACTTAGCAGCAGTCCGCAAATCCAGCTTTCCCAAACATTAAATAATTATACGCTACCTGCTCAACAGGTTTTCAAAAGGTAATTTAGAAATGCCCTGACCATCAGACCAAGTTTAAATGCCAGCTAGTTTCATTTCCCCCGCCAACGATGCCGGTGTTCAAATTAGAGCTGTGCCCTTTTAAAAGCATCTGGGCTACATTTCACATAACAGACCCCACTTTCAGAGCAATGATTGTGCACTTTCTCTAGAGAATGCACTTTACTGGACTGAAGCCAAACCTGAACGCTTTTACGCCTGGCTGAACTAAAGAAAAGTTACCAGACCCGTAGATCTCATGTCGTTTGTTTCCGTTCCTTACTGAAGATCAAAGTGTATAACTAAGGAAAACGGATATTCCAGCCGGCTTCTACCTACTTAAACATCTGAGGGAGTTTATTCCTTGCCACTACCATTTTTAGCATCTCACTTGGGGGCTTATGAGGCAGTATAGTGAAAACAACATCTAATGTGGAAAGCATTGTGCAACTGAACTGAAACCGAAAGAAGCTAAACATTATTTTTTTCTCCACTCGTCTCTACAGCAACAGTAAACACACTGAAATAATTAGCTCTTGAGACAAAATGCATTCTAACTAACTCACAAGGTTTATTTTTTTTTAAAGTAAGGCTGATTAGATATTAGTTGGACATTGTCCATCTTTACCAACATCTTTTAGTGTTCATGGAGATGCATTAAAATAGGTCTGATAGTCAACTCAAATATTTAATTGTGAGTAATCTTTTAGTGGGGGTGCCACGGTGGCGTAGTGGGTAGCATGATCACCTCACAGCAAGAAAGTTTCTAGTTTGAGCCTCGGCTGGCTCAGTTGGCATCTCTGTGTGGAGTTTGCATGTTCTCCTCCTGTTCGTGTGGGTTTCCTCCGGGTGCTCCGGTTTCCCCCACAGTCCAAAGACATGTGGTATAGGTGAATTGAGTAGGCTAAAACTGTCCGTAGTGTATGTGTGTGAATGAGTGTGTATGGATGTTTCCCAGAGATGGGTTTCAGCTGGAAGTGCATCCGCTGCATAAAACATATGCTGGATAAGGTGGTGGTTTATTCCTCTGTGGCGACCCCAGAGGGACTAAGTTGAAAAGAAAATGGATGAAGGAATAAATAATCTCTTAGTAGGCGGCTCGGCAGGCGGCAGTGGGTGGCGCTCTCGTCTCACAGCAAGAGGGTCGCTGGTTTGAGTCTCAGCTGGGTCAGCTGGCATTTCTGTGTGGAGTTTGCATGTTCTTCCTGTATTCACGTGGGTTTCCTCCGGATGCTCCGGTTTCTCCCACAAGTCCAAAGACATGTGGCTTTAGGTGAATTGGGTAAACTAAATTGTCCGTAGTGCCTGTGTGTGAATGAGAGTGTATGGGTGTTTCCCAGTGATAGGTTGCAGCTGGAAGAGCATTCATTGTGTAAAACATATGCTCGATCAGTTGGTGGTTCATTCCGCTGTGGCAATCCCAGATTAATAAAGGGACTAAGCCGAAAAAGAAAATGAATGAATGACTAATCTCTTAGTTTTTATAAATATATAGTTTTAAAATATGACTGTAATTGCTCTGTTCAAAATGTGTTCTTCAATGTTTTTGAAAGATGTGGCAATAAACATTTTATTACAATTTACTATGTTTTCTATTTGAATGTAGTTTTGAAGGTAATTTAATCCTGAGGGCAAAAGCCAATTTTCAGCATCATTACTAGTCTTCAGCGTCACAGGATTCTTTAACAATCATTCTTATCTTGATTTGATGCTCATGAAACATTTATGAGGAACAACTTTGAGAAACGTTGTACTGCTTTTCACAGTATTTACTTGTTGTTCTGAAAATAGGCGACACGGCGGCTCAGTGGTTAGCACTGTCGCCTCACAGCAAGAAGGTCGTTGGTTTGCATTTTCTCCCCATGCTCTGGTTTCCCCCACAGTCCAAAGACACGCACTATAGGTGAGTTCAATAAACTAAATTGGCTGTAGTGAATAAGTGTGAACGAGTGTGTATGGATGTTTCCCAGTACTGGGTTGCAGCTGAAAGGGCATCCGCTGCGTAAAACAAATGCTGGATAAGTTAGCGGTTCATTCCGCTGTGGCGACCCCTGATGAATAAAAGGATAAAGCCGTAGGAAAATGAATGAATGTTCTGAAAATAAACTACAGCTACAAATGAAGCTCAAATGTGCAATAATTACAGGGTTTCTGCAGGTTTCACCTAGTCAATGTAAGACTTTTTAGGACCATGAAGAATAAACTTTTAGACTTATAAAGGGTTAAATGTTATAGTTTTTGGAATTACACAGCAGAAAAAAAGACATGCCCTATCAAACAAAAAAGTAAAAAATAATTTCTTAGCCACATATTTTAAATATTGTGTTAAAAGAAGCAGACCCTAGTTGTATACACACTATAATTACTTCAAAAAAGAACTCTTTAAAAATGTTAAGAAACTATAAATTGTGTATGCACAACAGACTGTTATAATTTTAGTTATGAATACAGTTTTGCTAAAAGTTTTATTAAGCTGTTGGTGATTGGATGTGTGTTGGATCCAACCCAGGCTCGTTCTGAAAATGTAAATCTATATACATTGCTGGAGAGCACCAAATACGTTTTAGGAGCTAAGTTTTTTTTGCAGTTTTTGTTTTCGCAAATCCACCTGAACCCACTGTGTATGCTTTGTAAGATGTAAAATTTGCCCTTAGTGCCTGCTCTTCTCGAAATAAATCCACCGGAGGCCACTGTCAACTGACTGACTGACTGACTGACCCACCCTCCTTCCGTATACCCAACCAATAGTGTTTTCAAAAGCACCGACTGACCCGCACACCCACTTCCCTAAACTCAACCTACAGTTTAAAAAAGCAATCCAGAAAAAAAAGCCCTCGTCTGATTTTTACCATGTTTTTAGCTTTTACCACATTCTCACCCTGTTATTTACTTGTTTATTTTTATTTTTTGGATTGTGTTTTTGTCTTACCAGCTTTCTGGAACCGGGCTCAAACCCCGTCAACTCTTCTCTGCGTCTCAAGTCTGCCGACGTGCATTGCGAGCTAACTGGCCAAACAGCAGAAAAGCCGTCCATAAAGAGGTAAGCGTTCAGTTGGTAAGCGCGAAAAGGAACAGCCCCATAGCGTCCGTTTTAAAAACAAAATGCAGCCATACATACTTCTAGCTACATAATTTGCGATCTCCAGAAATGTTTATAGGGCTACGTTTTCAGAAAGAACCTATGTTGGTTGGATCAGTTGGGCAGCTTTACATAAACGAAGGAAAATTAAGACCTATTTAAAATTATTGATGACCTACAAGACAATATCTTAGTGAGTTTATTACTTTTTAAGGTCTAATTTTGTTTTGGTTTTTTAATTTAAGACATTTTAAGACTTTTTAAAACCCCGTGAACACCCTGAATTAAATTTAACAATTTCAACACATCACATCTATAGCAAATGATGAGTGTTGCTCAGTAGTATATAATTTGTTTAGAGCTTTGACACTCACTAAAGGTGGCATAAAATAAGTGACTACATCTATTACTGGTGTTTCGAGAAATGATAGCTGCCTCTGTTGGTGTTATAGTCACTGCAAAAGCTAAAAACAACGTTGTTTAGTTCTCCTTGAAAAATAAAAGCTTTTGTAAGCCTAGTGATTTGACTAGAGTCTACATCTCATGCCTGTGCATATAATTAATTTATTTTTGGTTGCACTATTTCACTTTGTCCTTGTTACAGTTAAATGGACCATTGACAACTTGTACTTACTGTACGAGTAGCAAGGACATGTTAAAATAAAGCCTTACCTAATTTATGTAGGGAAAGAAAACAATACTGAATTTAAAGCATAGCACATGTACAAATTTAAGAACCTACAAAAAGATTCGACAAGGTACTGTAGTTTGGAACCACTTTTGTTGTAGTGCAAAGAAATTATATAATAAATAAATAAATACATAAATAATAAAAAATAAATAAATAAATAATAAAAAAATAAAAAAAAAATCACAAGAACTTTTTGTGCAGTGTATAAGTTAAGTTCTATGGATGTTAAAGAGTATTTAGAGCTATTAAAAAGATAATATATATATACTTATATAAGCACATTGTTTGCAATACAATGAGGTTCTTGCATAATGGAAAGGATCTAAGAATGTTAATGCTTCTTTGTTGACTTTGTATTTGTTTTTAGGAGTGTTTATAAGTCCAGATACAATGTGATAGACTTTTACTGAAAAGTTTTAACCACCACCCCAACCCCTTTTCCCTACATTCATTCATTCATTTTCTTTTCGGCTTAGTCCCTTTATTAATCTGGGGTCGCCACAGCGGAATGAACCGCCACCTTATCCAGCATTTGTTTTACGCAGCGGATGCCCTTCCAGCCACAACCCATCTCTGGGAAACACATCCATACATTCTCATTCACACACATACACTACGGACAATTTAGCTTACCCAATTCACCTGTACCGCATGTCTTTGGACTGTGGGGGAAACCGGAGCACCCGGAGGAAACCCACGCAACCACGGGGAGAACATGCAAACTCCACACAGAAATGCCAACTGGCCCAGCCGGGGATCGAACCAGTGACCTTCTTGCTGTGAGGCGAACGTGCTAACCACTCGGCCACCGTGGCGCCCCCTTTTCCCTACAGTCATCTTTAATTCTTCAATCTATAGCACTTTAACAATGTAGATTGTGTCAAAGCAGAATGACATACTATTAAAAATACTGTTTGTTCTCATGTTAGCTAGTCTCCTTTAAAGTCCCATCTGGGTCACGGCACCAATTAACTGCCCTTCATTACAAACATGCACTATGAAGAAGTCCAAGTTACTCAAAGTATTTTAAAAATTTATTTATATATATTTTTTCCATATTTTTTCATAAAATTGGGTCCCACATTATATTAAGTGGCCTTAACTACATGTACTTAAATTTCAAAAATAAATACAATGTATTACTGTGTTCATAATGTAATGCAGAGCACTTCTGGTGTTACTGAGGGTAAGTTTAGTGGCAGGTTTGGTGGTATGGATAGGTTTAGGGATGATTAAGGTGTAAGGGATGGGCAGTGTAAATATTAATGTAATTACATACATTTATTACAATGTAATCACATGCATGCATAAGAACAATGTAAAAACATGCATTTACACAACAAGTACATTGTAACAAATAATTATTTTCAGTATAGACCATTTCAATGTGGTCATGACAATCATAACTTAATGTTAAAACAGCTATCATAACATTATTTATAAATATGTAGCCCTTTTTGGATTCTCGGAAGCTATGGAAATGAAAAATGTAAAACAGGAAGTACGTTGGGACCATTGTTTTTGTTTACATCCCTCGAAATGCTTTATAGGTCCATATTAATTATGTCCACTTAATATAAAGTGTGACCTACCATTCTGTTCCTGAAACCAAACTGAACAGCTATTACTTTATTGTTTTATTGATGACTAATTCACAGAAGTTCAATTATGTGGTTTTCAAAGCCAGTTAATGAGTTAAATGTTCTTACCTGTAATTTTTTATGGCAAAGCTCTGGAGGGTCAAGACTTGCCATGGCACTTGGATCTGCATAGCCACGCACACAACAATTAGGGCTAGCAATGCAATGCCCAATAACCCAATGAACCATAGCAGAAGCCTCCTGGGTAGCGGGCCTGTCATCGTGCTACTTTCCTCGCGCACCAGTTGCTGAGTCTTCCCCAGAACGCCTGGTCACCTTGTAAGCACATGAGCGTTCTCCTGAGGAAGGGTTGGAGTAGTGTTTTGATGAAATCGGGGTTTTAAGGCGCTCCTCAAGGGGAAGGGGTGACGGGGTCGCTGCCAGTTAATTAGTTCGGTTTGAGCTCCAGCTTTCTTGAGTGGGAGTCTCCGGATGTCTGTAAGAGGAGAATAAAAAGACAAGGGAGTGAAACATCACATGGATAGTTCTATGTTGTAATCCTGTTTTAATTAAAGGGCCTGGAAAACCAGAAAAATGTGATCCCGGTTTCCAAGTGCACCTTTGCTCAAAGAGCATTTCAGATGCTAATTAACGGTGTCAAAAAAAGCCCCAGCTGGATTTGACAAAGGAAGGATCGAGAGCGAGCGGGTGAAAGACAGAATGAATAAGCATGAAATTACCCATGCAGACAAAAATGTGACCATTTGCAGACATGTATGAAGAAGTGGGTGAAGGAAAGACTGAGGAATGGTGGTACAACTGCTTGTTAGTAATTCTCTTCTGTGTAGTGGTTGCTTTGGGAAACCAGAATTACTCCCTAAGGAAATTTTTCCCCGTGACCACATCTCCTGCTGATGTGTCTGGAAACACGTAACTTATCAAATCACTTTGTGTGCTGCCAAGTATGCAACAAGTTCAGCCATTTAGTTAGAAAACAAGTTGTAAATCTGCCTTTCACTACAAGAGAATCCCATTAATACATATAGAACTACATTAACAACTAGCTGAAAGTCATGTGGGCAGATCTAGTAACACATTTCTACAATGCCTTTGGTATGTTACTTAACGTTCATGAATTAGTCATGAACTTACCCATAAGGTTTAAAAAGCACCATGAACTATAATTGAAAAACCAGAATACAGAAATGACAAGGTTTTTTTAAGTTTAATTCTCAACTGGGTCTTTCAAACCGGAGAATAAAGCTGAATTCAGAAGAACAAAGCCTCACATTATGCAGTTTTTTGGTCTTCAGAATTCTCGCTATTGTTCTTCTGTCATATGTGGAATGACAGGAATGCTATTTGTGAGAATCAATGTTTAAAGAATGTAGAAATGTCCCAGAAACTTTTGCGCAGAGTCCATCTGGAGAATATAAAACCTAAAGGTCCATCTCCTCTTAAGAAACTGCAGAAAATTAATCTTGAAAATAGTAGTAATTAAAGAAATAAAACCAGCCAAAATGGATTAAAACTCAGGAAAACCCAACAAAAAACACCCAGCTTCACACTACATCCCACAAAGTAACTGTCACCATATTGTACATTCTAAGACAGCTGGCTCGCGGCAGCCCTTCTAACTCAAGAAAAACTGAAAGATCGTGTGAACGGAAAAACAAAAGATCAGTTAAAGGAGTCAGGAAAAGTATCGTACCTGAAGAAAAACTCCTGTCAAGCGATGAGAAGTGAATTCGAGCAGCAGTTTGCCTATTTTAACAACACACACACACTCACACACAGAGAGAGAGCTGGAGAGGCGGCCCTATTGTGAAAGGAGTAACAGCTGCTAGCAATTGGTCAACTCCTCTTCCCCCTCCCCCAAAGGAAGACATAAAACACGAGAGAAAAAAGAGAGGGATGGTTACTTGCACAACTCAGAGCTTGGTGATAACAGACCAGAGCTGCAGAAGTGAAGACAAAACAAGTCAGCTAATGTTCAAAAACAGCTTAAGGAAGGTAAAAACTTGAGCATTCGGTGCATCAAAATAATGCACAAGTACAAAGAAGGCCCAAAATGACATGCTGAAGGTTCTGATGTTCTGCTTTATCACACTACTTCCAGCTGCTTCATTTACATACAGGCCAGTTATCTTAACACTTTCAAACACAGCGGCCCCTCCTCTTCATGGCCCTGGTTAGAGAAAGGGTAAACGGTTGGTCAGATGAGGGCTTAGATGCATTGTGAAGTACATATGAATAGTGCAAGTTGTGGTTAGTAATGTATATGTAAAAAACAAATGCAGTATGAGTGAGAATGAGAAAAGGTTTGGGTCAGAAATGATGAGCAAGGTGAATTTTCCAACAAGACAAATGTGACTCAAAGATTTAGATTTTTTGTTATTTAGCAGACGCTTGTATTCAGAGGAGGATTCAAAAAAGAAAGTAAAGGTAATTCTAACTCAAGGGGAAACAAGAGCAGTGCAGGTGGTTAATTAGAATAACATGCCTGTTTTTGGATGAGCTATGTTTGAATATTTATCGTAGAAAGTTTTTTGATCAAATAAATGCTATTGTACTTTCTATAATTCAGATAATTCTGAAAAATAAACAACCCCTAATATTTTTTGAGTACTATTTTAAAACTATATCTGAAAGATCATGTGATACGGAATACTAGGGTTGCTCAATATAACATTCCAGCATCAATATCGCAATTTGCGCACACGCAATGGTCACATCGCAGGATCTGCAATGTTGATATGAGTTGATATTTTCACCAGGAGCCACATTTGCAAAATATAACCAGGGAAGGGAGACCAAATGGGAAAGCTACTGTAGGTTGCTGACGGAAGTGGGGGTAATGAGGCCAACAGGGGGCACTCAACCTGCGGTCTGTGTGGGTCCTAACGCCCCAGTATTTTGATGAGGACTCTATACTAATTTTATAGTTTGTAACTAAATGAAGGTTAAATATAAAAAATTACTAATATGATGAAGACTATACAGCGCTTTTTTACATTTGACTATTCAATTTCTGAAGCCGACTATTAAAGAGTCCCAAGAAAATAGTAAAACACTGGTTATTTCACTTGTGTCTTTGATCTGTTGTATTTATCAGTGATTGAAATTTCTTTATTAAATGTTATGCCAATCATAATCAAACTAAATTAATTATTTCCAAATAGAGCTATTAAAGTCATCTAGTAAAATGGTATTGATATCGTGATATATTGCAGAAATTGCAGGTTTTTTCAGTATCATGCAGCCCTACCGAATACTGTAGTGAGGGATACTGAAAACTGGCATCACATCACTGAATAACATTTTAAAATATATTAAAATAGAAAAGATTAATATGTACTTCACTGTAAAAAATGCAGGGTTCCACACAACTCATTCATGTTGTTCCCACACAAATCGATTAGGTTAACGTAACACTTTTAACAAATTTATGTAGACTGAACTTAAAAAAATTAAGTTGTCCTAATGAAATCTCAAGAATTATGTCGTTTCAGCTCATTTTAAATAAGTAGTTTGAACAAGTAAAAATAATTGGTTTTTGATAGTTTTAAAATAATTAAATTTATTTTATAATGTAATAATAAATCCCAAAACTTTTTACAGCAATAAATGAAATTAATGCATCCTTGTTTAGCATACAGTACAAAACTTTGCAAACTTTTTAAAGGTAAAGTTTGTATACAGCACATTGTCAAAAATGCACGGTTCCACACAATTCCTTCATGTTGACACCCAAAACATTGTTTAACTTAATTGTTTTTTCAAATTTAAGTTGATTGAACATAAAACAATCAGGTTATCCCCCCAAAAAACTAAATAATAGTTTGATTCAGCTCTTTATAAATAAGTAATTTGAACAAGTAGCAAAAATATATAAGCTAATGCCATACTTTAGGTCCACAATTTTTATGTTTTATTTCACTATTTTCCATTAAAGGCGTGGTCCACTACGTTATCATATTTGAAACTTTAGTTGATGTGTAATGTAGCTGTGTGAACATAAACAACATCTCTGAATGTAAGACGCTCCAGGTTTGATGCAAAGGGAGACATTGGCTTTTACAGAGTTAGCTTATCAAAGCCTACAGCGAATGAAGTTTGATGACAACAAAAAAAATACATCGGGGTTAATGATGTCATAAACCCTACAGGTTACGAGCATACACCCCGCGCAGCGAAGGGGTGTGGCCAGATGTGCTGTAATGTTATAGCAGGACCTTCCTGGTGACGTCGAGCCGATCCGCGAATCACAGCACATTATGACCAATCAGAGCCCCTTGAGGACGGGCTTTTGGAGGAACTACAAAATATGACAGTCGTTTCCATATTAGCTGAGTAGCTGTATATAATTAAAGTAAGATATATGAAAAAATAATCACAAATAAAGCATGAGCACACATTGCACTGCAGCCCATAAACACAATCAAGCTTTAATAATACACTCTGGACATTTTTTTCTATATTTTAAGTGGACTTGTGTTGTGACTAATTATTTTTAAATGTATAACCATAGTCTCATGAGGTCATGACAATCTCTGTTTATTTATACTTATGAAAAAATTGTCACGGTTGTAGGTGTGTGCGCACTTCTGAGTGTCTGCGTGGTCACATGGTTTTGTTTTGTTTTGGTGTTCCTCGTGTGTCTGTCACGTCAGTGTGATGTCACGTGCTATGTAGAGCTCTGCTGTCCTGATTAGTCTGACAGCTGCAACTAGTTGTCGCGACTATATCTGGACAGCACGTCTCTTGTCTCGTGTCAGTTCGTTGTCGCTTGTGCATTGTTCTCTGTCTCTGCTCTGGTCTGGTGAGGAGCACATCTGTGACCGTGATCGGTTTGTCTACTCCCACCTGCGTCTACCTGCCCCGTGAGACGGGAGTTATTTGTGAGTCCCTGAGCGCGCTCTGTGTGTTTCCTGAGCGTGTTGGAGAATTATTGACTTCGTCAATAAATAACTGTTTACTTGCACTTGGATCCTCTAATATATTACGCACACGTCACA
>CAIGQQ010007205.1:3847282-3866190 GCA_903798035.1 Danio albolineatus | reverse complement strand
CTGTTTACTTGCACTTGGATCCTCTAATATATTACGCACACGTCACAAAAATATTGCATAAAATGTTTTGATGATTGATCTTTAGTCAACTATCCCACCATTAACACCATGATTGACAAGTTCAACAGCTTTAAAAACATTACAAAAAGAGCTGGTTAAAATAATAAAAAAGAAAAAAAAAAACAGGTCTAAATGCAATCTAAAATTAAACTTGAGACTCACAGGGAATGGACTGTGGAGAATGTGTATGATTATGTACAGTACAGTAATTATTGGGTATTGCAGGAGGAGGGAAAAAAAAGAAATAAGCAAACTCATTTTCAAGATTTATTTTCATATGAAGAAAGTCAAAGATTATTTTCTTCACTGTTGGAAAACAACTATTAAACTTGGTCAAAATACAGGAAGAGTCAAATTAAGAGCTACACGTTAAAGGGCACATTTCATTTACTTAAAAACATGCAACAACAAAACTTAAGAAGGTAACATTTAAGGGTAAAATATAATATAATAAAAGTCATGTTTTTTCAGACCACAGGCCAGTAAAATGGCGACCGGCGCTTGGATTTTAAACACTACACTCACAAAAGAATGGCTTATTGGCACGAGCGCCACTGACACACACCGGCCATGCCAAGCACACTGCCATTCGAAGACAGAAAGACAGCCAAGGACCTGCATCTGCTGCCAAAATGAACTTCTAACCTTCATGAAATGCATTTGAAACATTCTCAGAATGCTGTAATGTGTTGAACCTCCCACCGGGGTTCTAATAAACTGCATCCAACTGACCTCAGATGCACCTACACACATTTAAGTGTGATGTCAACAGGTGACTCACGAAATTGCGCCACAGTATTTACCATGACAGAGCCGGCTCTATACTCCACCGAGGACACTCTGTCGTCCCTCTCTCTGTCCTGAAATGAGACACCTGATCCACTCATTAGAGAACAGGAATGAGGCACTTTTCACTCTGACCTTTTCAGCACGGCTTTACTCACTAAACCGCTCACACATCAGGAAGAATCTGACCAATAAAATCCATAAACAAATGGTACATAAAAAGCAGTGGGAAGTTGATTATTTAACTTATCATAAGCATCTCAATTTGGCACATAAATCAACTTTTAAGGATGTTCTCTTTGAATGGAGGACCTAAAATTGACCAGGTCACACTAAACCGACCAACAGACTTAACATGCTTTTCTGGCATGCAATGCTTTTTTGCACTTAAAATCTTGTTTTCCTGATTGAGCTGTGATAAAAATCGACGTAAATGTTTTGCAGGATAAAAAGGGGGAAAAGACAAGACCTCATAACAATAGAGAGTTTGGGGAGTTTTAATGCACCTCCCCCCATCCTGCAACCCCAACTCCAGCTGAACGCCATTTGTTTCTGTTCCTCCCTTGTGTTCAAACGGTTGGTTTACATTGCGGAAACTAAAAATGATTGGAATGCATTTAGGTTTTATTTCAAACTACAGAATGAGCTCAGTCATGCTGAGTTTGACAAGTTTGTGTAGATTCTGGAGCAACAATTTTGGTCTAAAATTTCGACAGCAAATCTAACCCTACCTAAAACGTATCATGAGGACAAAAATAGGTAAACAGGATGATGTAGAAGCCCTTAAGCCCTGTTTCTAAACCTAAACTTGGCGTACAACATTCATAACCTATCTATCAAATCTGATTCAACAAGGATGCTGATCATGTAACACATTCTACTGTCAAGCATCATGACTGATATAATTTTACCAAGAAATAGGTGTTCCTGAATCAATACTACGTGTTAGTAATCAGATGACATTTGTGTAAATATTTCATTTCCAAATAAGCAATCATTTACAAATGAAAGACTGATGAAAATGTGATAAGAAGTCCTAAAACTAACCAACGGAACAGCCTAAAATCCAGGATGCAGCGTGTTTTATCTCTCAACAAATTCCCATGACATTGTAATGGTTATTTTAGTTGCCATTATTCAGTCTAATAAATTAAAGACAACTTTTAAAAAATATGATTTGAAATGATAAAGAATAAAAATGTAATAATAAAAATAATAATGATTTGATGCAGTATAATTTTTTTGTATTAATGAAATACTGTTACTGTTTTTATACATAATCTCATTTAGATTTTTAGAAAATATATTTTAGTTTTATTCAAAAGTTTTAGTAATTAAGTTTCTTTAATTTGCTTTTATTTTCTATTATACTTAAAATTTCAGTTCAGTTTGAATACATTCAGCACTTATTACTCTAACAACTGCACTATTTACTCCAAAATTGTGTCACATACACACACACACACACACATTAGGGTTGGGCGATGTCGACCAATTTGGCATCGTACGATATCGTACGCAGTGAATAAATTCAACTACCTGACCTGCGTGGTCTTTGTTTCACCTATAACCAAATCATGAATAAATAAAGATAAGTTACATACAAATTACTACCTGCCAATCATTTTTTCCACGGGACTGACCTAGTGATCGATGTCGTTATAATGGCATCGACAAACTTGGTTGGTAAAAAAAGGTGCACATCCAACAGGAACCGACCAACAACAAAATCTGAAGTTTATGCTAACATTACTAAGTACAAGCGTAAAAGCCAAAGATTGAAGCAGTGTACTGACGCTGTGACACATCACCTGATACATTCTAAAAACCGGAAAGTCGTTAGATGAAGACAAGATTAATAAAATTATCACGTTTAACAACTATAAAGAGATGTGGGGGTGCCACGGTGGCGTAGTGGTTAGAACTGTTGCCTCACAGCAAGAAGGTCGCTGGTTCAAGCCTCGGCTGGGTCAGTTGACAATTCTGTGTGGAGTTTGCATGTTCTCCCCGTGGTTGCGTGGGTTTCCTCCGGATGCTCCGGTTACCCCCACAAGTCCAAAGACATGTGGTATAAATGTCCGTAGTGTATGAGTGTGAATGATTGTGTATGTATGTTTCCCAGAGATGGGTTGCAGCTGGAAGGGCATTTGCTGCATAAAACATATGCTGGATAAGTTGGCGGTTCATTCCGCTGTGGCGACCCCAGATTAATAAAGGGACTAAGTCGAAAAGGAAATGAATGAATGAATGAGTTAGTGAGACTTGATCCAGCGGTACGTTCTTGATAAAACTGTCCGACGTGCACTGCTCTCTAGGGTTTTGTGCTTAAAGCACCCGCTGACAGCCTGCAGCGCATGATAGAGTTTGTGTCAGAGTGTGTGTGGTTACGTGATGTGTGTTTTGAGCAGTATAGTGTGGACGGAGGACTATTTTAGAAATTCTAGATGAAACGCGAGTGTGGATGCGGACCGTTATCGTTCTAAAACACCATTTTAAAACTAAGACTTATTAGTGTAAATGGGGCCTAAGTGTGTATTTTTCTCGAGCGGGTTGCTGCTGGGACGGGGAAAGGGGTGGAAGATCGCGATGCCGGCTCAGTATCGTGATGTCTATCGACCATCGGCGATGGAAGATGGCATCGTCTATCGACCCAACCCTAACACACATATTTAGCTTTACTATTTAATTTGATTAATTGCCATGCCTAACAGTCCTTGAAAATGATTGTAAAACTCCCTGACGTTTCCCTCCCTGTTCTTCTGTGACTGAGACAATATTGATTCAGGAACACCATATTCAGCAAACAACAGTCGCTTTTTTGTTGAACCCAGCTCTGCTATCCCACCATCATACAGTACACACTGTTCTTAAATATCTATCCATCTGAATTTTTTTCATCTACCCAACTTTCCACATCCATCTGAACCTCAACCTTATCTCGCCATGTACAAAAACGTACCATGAGAGCCGCTCAATCTACAGTCTACCTAAAGAGACACTCTATACTTATCTTGTCCATCTACAGCTTTACTGCCAACATACCTTCTAAAAATCTCTCTCTTCTAGCTGCGCTGCCATCACTCCCTGACATCTGAACTAGAGCTGGGCTTCACCGAGGGCTCTGTGTGAGCATGTTTGGGTTTCCTGGGGGCTTCTGGGACATCTCCTGTAATTTAGATACAGCCCTGTGAGGCACCGAGACAAAAGGCATCTGTATTCAACAACAAAAGGGCAGGGGAGTGGGGATGTTTGTGTTGATGGGGGATTAGGCTCCTCTCTTTAATACGAAGGGTTAACTTCCCTGCTCCATTTCAAAGCCAACTTCTCCTCCCTCGTCTCCTGTCCACTGTAATCTCCACCCATTTCCCTATATTGCAGTGTGGAAGAGAGACAGGGAGACGGCATGAGGTTACAGAAACATCTGGAACAGTTTACTGTGCATGCCTTTGTGCCCGGCGAAATGGGGCTTTCCAGTTTCTTGGGTGAAACTCACAAAGGCGTGCAGATTTTACACCCATTTCAGAATCAAATGTAAGAACTGCTATTTTGCATTGTCACATTTTCCATGGTGATTTATCACATTACCACAATGTGAACTCATTAGCCTACTTTAGAAAGTTTTTGAGTGTTAATTTAGTCAGATTTTCCTCTTTTTTACTATTAGTAAGTGTGAAAATAGCAATAACAAGCATAAATTAAACAGAAAATCATGTTGTATAAATACTTTACAACTTAAATAATATATTTCTGCAATATAGGGTTTTTTGTTTGAGGTTAATCTTTTTCTGTTGAACACAAAAGAAGGTATCTGAAGAATGTTGCAGCCATTCACTTTCAATGGCTCTGATTTCAAACATCCATCAACATGTTTTCTTTTGTCTTTAACAGAAAAAAAGAAACACATAAATATTTGAAATTACATGGTGAGTACATTGTTAATAAATCTTCATTTTTGGGTGAACTGTCACTATACTTTGCAGTGGTCGGTATTGTTTTCAAAAGTAAAGTAAAATTCTGGGTCCCACTTTATATCAAGTAGCCTTAACTAATATGTCCTTACATTGATTGATAATTCATTACAATGTACAGTACTTATTGTGTAAATACATGTTTTTACATTGTACTTATGACTGATTCAAAATCTGCCTGTAATTACACTTGTAATTACACTGTTTACTGTTCCTTACACCTTAACCCACCCTTAAACCTACTCATACCACCAAACCTTACCCTTGTCCCACCTCAAGAGCACCAGAAGTGTTCTGCACTACACTATGAACAAATTGGGTACACTGTATTTATATTTGGATGTAAATACATAGTAGTTAAGGCCACTTAATGTGGGACCAATTTCTGATTTATATGTTCTGCATACGGGGGTGAAATACAAACATTTTCACGAGTCTGTAAGATTCAACAACACACTAGATCTAAACTCTAGTAAGGAAATTATATTTTCAATTTTAATTACTGTTCGTTTGATTAGCTGTGTGAAAGCGGTGGCTGAAAAAAGTCTGTAATTTGGTCATATCCGTGCAAGAGAGACACACAAAAGCCTCTCTAGGAGTCATGGAGAAGATTAAATTCCTCTCTTATTTCTTGCCTTGTTCCCATGGGAATGACAAAGGCTGTCTTTATGGATGAGAGGTCTGGTGGAACCAAAACGTCCATCCAGAATCCATCAGTTCATCCAAACAACCAAAAGAAACGTAAAAAAAAAAACAAATAAAGAAAAGGTTTCTTTGTGCAAGAGGACGGTATGACAGAAGGGAAGGGATCTCAGTGCCCTAACTTGTCATTCATTTCCCTAACAGCTGTTTTCTCTGCTGCTCCAGCAATGACTCAAGATGATCTGCTCTCTTCACTGCAGCCTAAAAGACAGAAGAAAACACAAGTTAGTAGCAAATACATTAAATATCCACGCAATATTGAGTATTATTATTATTATTATTTGCAAATTTAAAAAAATTTACTTATTTACATCTTATTTACTATAACAGCCATGCAATATACCTCATGTTGCTTCCGTAGGTTGTTCACAGTCTCTTCCTTCTTCGATATAGCTGACTTCACTCTATAAAGGAAAGAGATCAGTAAAACTCAGCTCAAGAAACCTACGTGTTTAATAGATAATCATTTTCCAACTGTAGTTGCAAGTTCAAACAAGAAACTAAAAGAACATCCTTCTCCTTGCCACTGACCTCTGATGTACTTCTGCAAGCTCCTCTTCCTTTTCTCTGGTCACTCGCTCTACTTCTAAACGGAGTCGAGCTTTGGCTTCCGAGGCCTCCATCTTCATCCTCTTGTTCTCTTCCTCCAGCTCTATAAGCCGCTCTGCAAACTCTTGTCTGATGACTTCTGACAGGCTGCGACGCTCTTCTGATAACTTATCACGGGCCTGTTGCCATACCATGAAAAAAGACAGAGAAAGCATTATGAAGGAAGAAGTGAAATCCAGTTGAAAAAAAACAACAAAAAAAACAAAAACAAAGCCCTACCAAAACAAATTGGTATCCAAACCAAACAACAACACTATACTGATGCCAGGGGCGGCGCTAGCAATTTTGGGCCCCATGACAAAATATGAGGATGGGCCCCCTACTACCAAGCTAGCTTTCCAAACTCTTTGTCTGCAGTGTGGTTATACTGACCTATGCCAATTATTATTGATTTTGTCCACTACTTATATTTAGTAAGAGAACGGCCATGACTACAGCTAGCAGATAAATTATTGTTTAACTGTAAATGTAGTACAAAAAAAGGAACAGTAATCATATATTCACTGAAAATTTTACATTTCTAAACACACAAAACACCAATGTGTCACTATTTAAATAACTATACTGCAATAGTGTCTCATACAATGTGTAATACACTGGAACAGTGACCAAAATCAATAAGACACAACATTATATTACAAAAAGACCCATAAATAAGCCGAGACCCATAAATGATGCTGAGTGCATCATCCGGGTAATTAAAGTGCTCTTATTATTTTTAGAGTTTTCAGTGTGAACACACTACTTACACTGTTTATACTACAAAATGGCGTAGAATAGTGCATAAGTATGCGATTTGAGACGCAGCTGATGTTAACCTCGAGGACATCGCTGCTTTGACAGTTTACCTGACGATCGCACTCAAAGCATCAGCTCTCTTCCCGCTACTGACGGACTGAACCATACAGTGAAAGGAGGGGGCTGCAATTTGACACTGACAGACACAAGGGGCAGATATAAGCCGTATTTTTATTTATTATTTCTAATAAATTGTTTTACTTGTAATTTAGAGACATTCATAATTTATATTACATTATAGTACTGTTATTAATTATAAAGCAGATCTCTGTGGGCCCCTAGAGTGCATGGGCCTCTAGAATCGTCCTAACTTTCCCCCCCCTTAGCGGCGCCCCTGACTGATGCTTATTAGAACAAACCAAGTCAGTTAAATAGATTAGGTTAGTAGGTTATTTTTATTCTTCAGCAGAACATTTAAGATTTAAGCTAAATCTGTGGTGCTTGGTGATTCATATAATGCAAGTCAATGGTCACCCATTTTTGTGACTCAGACGTGAGGTGACAAGAGAGTGAAGATGCAGATTTTTGCCAAAATACAGAAATGAACTGGCATCACATTTGGTCATAAATTGTATCATCAAGCTACTGAAAGCTTGCGCTACACTCCCTAGCATGTAGGGAAGTGTTTGCCCAGGCTGTGGATTAAAGCTAATCATATTGTAAATAGTATTCAATTTCTTCAAATGAAATCATTTCATAAGACCTCAGTGTGTAGCAAGATGCCAAAAGCATTGATTTGGAATTTTTTGAATGCGTTTAATTTTTAATCTCAAAACTTGGAGACCATTGACCCTTGTCATCTTCAATGGCCTGAAGGTGAATAAATTAACTTTAAAATAAAATAAACACAAAATAATCCACACATAAACTTCAGTTGTAAATTTTTAAGCAGTATGATAATATTTTTTCACTCTTTTTAACTCTTTACTCACATTCTTTTTTGAAAATTTCTTTTAAATAATTCCTGGACTAGATTAGTACCATTTATTCATTCATATATATTTTTTAATAAAATTCTAGTAATTTTGTTGTAAAATATGACCCTGACACCTGAAAAATCATTCCTCCAGCTGAAGAGAAACAACTGGCATTGTGTGTCAAGCGCTGTTATCCTGGACACCTTATCTAACTGCAGTCTGTAATAGGTGATCTATTTTCAGTAGTTTCACACACTGACATTTACAGTCAGGTGTGACTTTAAGCCCAAAGATCAAAAGTCAAAATGTTTATCACACGTCTTCTAAAACATTTGTGACACTGTTGCTTTTGCCAGAATAATTCACTCCTTAATCTTTCTGAGCAGTTCTTGACTTAAAATCAATATTTTTTTTATCAGGTCCAACTCGAAATAACTGTAAATTACTATCGAGCATCACATTAGTTCAGGAAGAACACACCAGTCAAACTTCAAAATTTCAACCTTGGTCTGCTGTTCATAACGTTTACCAATCTGGTTCTGACATCTATCACAGTGATCTATTTTTAACCATACATCCGGTCTCTCTTTAGTGCTCTCTTCACTAAACCCCCTTCAACATCCACAACTCCTCCTAGCACATACTGTATCTTATATCAGTTCGAGATATTTAGCCTAAGTTTCTGCCATTTACATTAACTTGTGATTATTTGTAATTGTTTATGCATGATTTCTGTTCAATTACCCCATGGAGAGTTTGACTTGCCCAGAACAGAACCATCCCACCAACATTTAATATGACAGTAATTCAAAATTATTAGCCCTAATGTGATTTTCTTTCTTTGTCAAATATTTCCCACATGATGCTTAATAGCGCAAGGAAGTTTCTAAAGTATTTCTTACAATATTTTTTTTCTTCTGGAGAAAGTCTTATTTGTTTTATACTGGCTGGAAATTAAGCAGTTTTTATTTTATGTTTTTAAAATCATTTTAAGGTCAATATTATTAGCCCTCTTAAGCTATTTTTTTCAATTGTCTACAGAACAAACCATCACTATCCAATGACTTGCCTAATAATCATAACTTGCCTAGTTACGCTTTTAAATTGCACTTTAAGCTGAATACTAGTATCTTGAAAAATATCTAGTAAAATATGATGTACTGTCATCATAAAGATAAAAGAAATATGTTATTAAAACTATTATGTTTAGAAATGTGTCGAAAAAAATCTTTCTTTAAACAGAAATTGGGAAAAAAAATATATACAGGGGGGCTAATGAATCAAGAGGGCTAATAATTTCAACTGTAAATGATGAAAATGACCCTGACTGAAAATATGTATTTATTTAGAGCTTACTTGAATTAGTCTGTTTAATCAATACACTCTTACTTGTTCGTCTTCTACTTAATCCCTGCTTTTTTTTAATAAGAGGTCATCACAACAGAATGAACCGCCAATTACTGTAGCAAAGGTTTTACGGGTGAATACCCACACTGCCATAACAACACTCAGTCACACACACATTATAGCCCATTTAGTTTATCCAATTTATCCATGCAGGAGAAAACCTATGCAAGCATGCAAACTCCACACAGAAAGTCCTCCTGGTCCAGCCGGGATGTTAACCAGCAACTACAGTGCCTTCCTGTGTTTACTCAATAAAGTGTAATTATAATTAATAAGTGTGTTTAAAAGCACCTGATAATGCTTAATAAGTTAAAAATGGTCACATAAACATGTTATATCAATTTCCTTTATTGAAGCAAAATGCAAAAACTGCTTAAGCATGAACTGGTCAGCACATTTTGCCTGCTCTCTGTTATTTTTTTGAAGCGTGAATGGTTCCTTAATGCAATCCAGACAAATCAATTTTTTTTACAGTAAGGGAGAAGGAAAAATACTCAGATGCTTATTTGACGCAAAGAAATAGAAAATAGTTCTCAGCAGATGTGCTACAGTCAAAAAGATTAATCTGTAACTGCATGAGAGGATAATATATGAGCCATAAGATTTACACTGTCGCAGTACTCCTCTTCAGTTTTTAATTATTTATTTAACATGACAACCAAAATAACAGTAAAAGTTAGATAAGCAAATTGCTATGTTTTGAAGTCACTATTGGAAAATCTTCTTCAGGTAATTGTGAGGTTAACAGTTTGCATCTAGACAAGGACGATGGGATTATTAATCAGTGTATTGGTGTGGATGCACATTTGCTCGCTGACCTTTCTTGTTAAGGACCAATGATCTTTAATATAATCATTAAGAAGCTGGATTCGTTACCTGGAAATGGAATCCATATTATTCCTTCTCGAAACCCACAAGATAGTCTGTCGGTTTATAAGTCACCTATTGACTTTAATGAGGGTGGACAAACAAGGCAACGGTTACCTGGGTGAGGTCGTTTATCTCCTGCTCTCGCTGTCGTAAAAGAGACTGCAGTCGGAGAAGCTCGGCCTCCATCTCACTGTGTTTCTCCCTCATCTCCTGCTGTTTCTGCAGCGCCGTCCGCTCTGAACGCTCAAGATCCCTAAGCTCGGATTCGTATTTCTCCCGAACACGCTTCATCCTGCACACATAGTATATTTACATTCAGCTTTTGAAAACAACAGTTCATCCATGTTAAATGGATTTATGTTAAATGAATGGGCTTCACATGTACAGTAAATGGCCACACACACCCTACAGTAAGTCCAAATTGCCCAGTAAAGTACTCTACTTTCCACAGTAGAGTAGTACAAATTTGCACTTAATTGTGGAAAAGTTTACAATGCAAATAAAGCTTTAAAAATATGTTCTACATACACTGTAATGTAGAGGAGTCATTTAAATGAAGGGATTTATCTTCAAAATATATTCATGGATAGATTAATTAGAATTTTGAGCAACAAAGAATTCATCTAATTTAGAAAAATGTATATAAATGTATTTCTATTTATACTGTAACTGATTGAACAGGTTTTTAACCATCTTTTAAACTGAGCATTTTTAAAGTAGTATGAGAGAATTTCCTCTTTGCATTCAAATTATGCTGATTTTAATTTAAAAAATGACTCGAATATACTCAGAAAGATGATTTCTGATCTGAAATGAGCTCAATCAACACAATTCTTAAGGTTTCTTTTAGTACAACTTGACTGTTTTATGTTCAATTCACTTAAATTTGTAAAAACAATTAAGCTAATTTATACACTGTAAAAAGGGATTAGTTACTTAACCTCCTAGGGCTTAAGTATCCACATATGTGGACCGCATATTTTATCTCTTAAGTGGCTATTGAAAAATACTTTGAATGTTTTTTATTTTGTTACAGACATACAGTGTCATCCTGCAACTGTTTTGCAGCATATGAAATGTCCCAAACACTATTTTTAACTGTCCAAAATGGGAACAAATGTTGCTTTTACTCTCTGATAGTCAAGGCAAGTTTAAAAAAAAAATCTTTGTTAAATAAGCATTAAAAAACAGTCAGGAAAAAGTGTTTTATGTAAATTCAGACCACGAGTCCACATGTATGGACATACTTTTTTTCTAAAAGTACATAATATCTGAAGATGATACTTAGGTTTTATTCTAATTAGGTTCCAATAAGTTCAAATAGCAAAGAGAAATAAAAAATGTATGTAAAAAAGTACCTTCGGCCTTAAGAGGTTAAAGAGAGTAAACCAAATTGCCTTGAAAGCAACAAGTTGACTTCACAAAAATAATGTAAGTAAACCAATTGTAACTTTTTTATAATTATGTTAATTGTACTCACTTTTTAAAGTCAACTAATCACTTTTTACAGTGTCAGACTCTTTTAGCACGTCTGTTTTCAAATAATTCATGTTATTTTTACAATATTACATATTTGGTGCTTCATTAAGTTTATAAAATCTACAATAATAGCCTGTAGAAGACACGCTGGAGTCTAGAAGAGCAGATCTATTTCAGTTACTGTTTGTCATTTTGCTAGATACAGAAAAGCTGGAAAAAAAAACCCAAATATAATAAAGGTGTATTTGAAAAAAGTGATTAGTTTACATTTATTTACAAAAAGGAGAGTACAATTTGCATAATTATAAAAATTAAGTCAACTTAACAGTTCCAAGTAACACGGGGTATACTTACATTTACTTTTGTGAAGTCAACTTGTTGCTTTTAAGGCAATTGGTTTCCTCGATATAAGTAACTAATCACTTTTTACAGTGCACCGAGTTCAGACTGCATGATTTTCAATGTAGTCGTGTCACAGATGTTTTCACACTGCATGACTATATGGGCAAACGTTTTGTCGCTGCTTTGTTTACACTATGGCTCGGCGACAGGGGGTTTCACACTGCATGACTTTACAATAGGAAGAATTGCCGGCAACTTTGGCTTGGTCTACAAACTTCATCTTACAACCAAAAACATGTGACTAAAGTGACATAGAAACAACGCAAGGTCAAATATATCTTTTGTTGAAAACTACATAATGAGAAAGAAGACTTTAGTGGGGTAGAAAATGTACTTATTTTGTTCACCTGGGTTTTGAAGGGAATTAGCAATTTCTCCTCAACTTTTTTCTTTTTCTATTCGGTTGTAATATTGCTCAGATGACGTGTCACACAGATACGGGCGTTCCTACCAAATATCCACTAGTATTTTCTCCATTTCCTGGGTCCAAATAGACTGAAAAAAGCCCTTTTAATGTCTCTCCCATACTCCCGCTGGCCAGCAGATACCAACACTAGTGGATGCTGCTCTTTCATTGGCTGTAGCTAATCGCCTGTGTTATTTTCAAATCAGAACACATTTGACACGGCATGATTTTAATCGCTGACAGGTCCAGATACTGTATTTAGCATGCCAAATATCTCATCGGTGTTGTTGATTCTCTCAGATGGCCTCTTTGATAGTTGACACATTGTGATTGTTACTCGCTTGAACGAGAATTGATTTGCCTGTGATTTCACGCATTTGCCACCGATTTCGCGAGTCAAAATCTGGGCAGTCTGAACTCGGCATTAATCGATTTGTGTTGGGACAACATGAAAGAATTGTGTGGGACCCATCATTTTTACAGTGTACATTATTATATAACAATTATTAATCAAAAACTAGTTTACATTATTTAGAGCTTTAAAAATAGGCAGCATTTCCACCTAAATATAAACAAATAATCTTCAAAGATTGCTGTGATTATACATTTATTAAACACATATACACACTTTTAATTTTTATGTATTATTATTTTATATTATTGCATTTCATTAAACTGTATTTTTGTACGCCGTTTCATTTCAAGCAAACTAAATCAAATGAGTCAGTGGGGACATCTGAGGCACATTGTCTTTGGTCTTAATTAAACACATGCACACATTTACTGGCACTGGCCTAGAAATTCACGTGGGCAAATTTGTAACATCCTGTGCAGTCCATCTCTCAACGGACACACTAGTTCACACATAAACAGGAAGAAGAAGCCCACCGGTTGTCAGCTGCTCGCTCACACTCCTCTCTGGCCTCTCTGGTCTCCACCTCCAGCCTCTGAATGGCCAGTTCGATCTCTTTGTCTCTTCCACGACGCACTTCCTCCTTCAGCTCCCTCTCTCGAGTCAACAGCCATGCTTCCTGTAGGAGGAGGTACCACCACGATGAGATCACTTTTTTAACTTTGTTACCTTCACAGCCTTTGTTAATACAGACATGTTTGTGACTATTTTGACCTCTGGGGTGGACTAACACACTAAACCAGCAAAACAGCAAATCACTCCGCTGTCATGTTTAAAGATGACTTATTACCAGCCAACCAATAGCTAATTAGTGGAGGTTAGATGTTATCCAATCATAATGGAGGTTATTTGCATTTTTTACAAAATATTGATTATTTTAGGCTAGTAAAATTTAACAACACACTACTGTTCAAATGTTTAGTTCTTTCCCTCTATTTTTGTCAAATAAGTTCCAAGATTAATTTTCTGATATGCATAAACTTACGGAAAAAACAACAACTACCGCAGCCTGTAATTATACAATAAAGTGATAATAAAAACAATGTTTTAGTTACAATACATTGCTTTGGAGAAAATAATTCCCCATGAAGTGACAGAAGAAAGGCCCCCAAATCAGGATTGTCCAGTGTTGCCTTTAAAAAGGTATCTGGTTCTTTCCAAGTGTAGAGTAGATATCAATTCTTTAAGCAATAGTTTATCTGTTGTGCACTGCTCAATGAATATGTATAATCAGAATCTCCTAATACTCGTGGGATAGTTTAAAAATCACTCTTTAAAAAAATTATTTGAACTAAAAATTATCAAGTAAAGCTGAAATAAATCACAATTTTTTTTTTTTCAGAATGGTATTTTAGTATTAGTCAAACCAAGGAAATTCAGTATATAGTATTTCTCGTCTGCAAATTATATATCTTGTCCTGTGGCGCATTCCTTCTTGTTCTGTAAATTATATCTCATCCTATGTCACATTCCTTTTTAAAGCTTCAGCTTCCCACTCAGCTGACATTAGCGATTAAAAATATAACTAATAATACATGACCTAATAATCCTAGCTCAAAAAAAAACACTTGGACAGAAACACACACCTCTTTTTTCATATAATTTTCCTCCCATGTCTGTTTCTCAATTTCGAGTCGTTCCTTCAGGGCCTTCATTTCAACCTATTGAAAAATACAGACAAAAACTCAATTAAAGGAACCAAGAGAATGTGATCCAACATACTGTATGGTGCAGCCGCAAAATGCTGTTTTCATGTGACCTTTGCAAACACTGTGCCATCAAACACGTACACAAGTCTAAACACACAGGTTATTTGAGTTCTGGTCTGAAAGCTTCAGGCAAAACAAAACAAAAAAAAACCCAACTGATAGTGGTTAGACAAGGGATGATGAACAAGAAAAAAAAATCAGATTAGCGCTGCACTGCATGATGTCATCCACAAAAAAAAAAAAATTACAGAATAAAATAAATCAACAATTTACATTTTTATCTTTTTTATTCTTTGAGCGTTACTAACAAATAGGGATGCAACGATATTAAATTTGGGCTGCACGATGGCGCAGTGGGTAGCACATTCGCCTCACAGCAAGAAGATCACTGGTTCAAGCCTCAGCTGGGTCAGTTGGAGTTTCTGTGTGGAGTTTGCATGTTCTCCCAGTGTTTGTGTGAGTTTCCTCAGGGTGCTCCGGAGGGGCAAGTCCAAAGACATTTGGTACAAGTGAGTTGGGTAGGCTAAATTGTCTGTAGTATATGTGTATTAATGAGTGTGTCTGGATGTTTCCCATTGATGGAATAAGTTGGCGGTTCATTCTGCTGTGGCGACCCCAGATTAATAAAGGGACTAAGCCAAAAAGAAAATGAATGAATGAATGATTTTAGATTTTGGTTATACAATTATAGTCTGAGAAATAATCACGGTTATCACGATTTTTATGCATTCATTAATTTCAAAACATTACTAGTTAAAAAAAAAAAAGTAGGAAAACTCCTTTTATTTAAAAGTTTTGACTGTAACTAATTAATACAGTACAAAATTATAATAAAAACAAACAATAGTCCATTTCTCTTTGGACTTAAAAACAAGTGAAAAAAAGTTTTAACATAAGTAATAATTTTAAACTGAAGGAATAAGGGTATCACGGTGGTGCAGAGGGTAGTGAAGTCCAAAGACATGCACTATAGGTAAATTGGGTAAGCTAAATTGTCCATAGCATATGTGTGTGTATGGGTGTTTTTCAGTGATGGGTTGCAGATGAAAGGGGATTCGCTGTGTAAAACAGATGCTGGATAAGTTGACGGTTTATTCCGCTGTGGCGTCCCCAGATTAATAAAGGGACTAAGCCAACCAGAAAATGATTAAATGAATGAATAAATAAAAAAAATAAGAATAAATGAAAAAAAAAAAATTTGTCTAATGTAAATCTTTAAGTATTTTCTCTTTTAAAGAGAACAAATGTAGTCAAAGGCTGCTAAACCTCTGTCTGAAAGGCACTTTTGATCAACTAGATTACAAAATTGTTTGGTATTTTTCATTTAGTATTTATTTCCTCTTTGGAGTAGAAATGTAAATATTCAACAAAAATATGTATATTAACAAAATATGAGGCAGATCAGACCAGTTCTTGTCATGTGACTCGCGATGCGCTCATGGCATTCTTTCAACTAGGCGAACCTTTATGCTCCCAATATGCTTGATCCACGCACCTCCCAATGGAAATAACAAACATGTGCATGCAAAAGATGCAATGTGTCTCGGCTGCATTAATCCAGTGTGCGTGTGTGCATTAGCCTCGCTGTGTAAGCTCGGAACTTTAAAGTAGTGCACATTTGGCATTGGTTTAGTTGCAGCAAATTTGTTCCGTGCAGAAACGCGGTGTTGAGAAGCCTTTACGATTAATTAACCAAGATGAATTAAAGCACGATTAATAGTGAAATTGGTTAATCGTTGCATTCCTGCAAACAAACAAATATATCATTGATAAATACAGAACATAATATAAAGGAGTGTGTGACTGGATGCAACATGTATATCATCATTTACTTTTCCTCATGAATGAATTAAAAGGCATAGCTTCATTTTGAATGTAATACAAAAGAGCAGGCAGATTGTCCAAGTTTCACATGAAAATTGACCACACATTCCCTTTCAAAGGATTGCAAAGAAACAGATCACACATGCTTACAGATCACACATGCTGCTAAGCATCTCCTTTTGTGCTTGATGCAAGAAAGACAGATAGACAGACAGTATGTATAATAGAATGATTTACTTTAATATTGATCTGCATGTTTGTTTTAATAAGTCTAGATGTTTATGTGTGTTACCTGATGACGTCTCTCCTGCTCATCCCTGCTCTTCTCCAGCTCTTCTCTCAATGCTCTTCCTGCCAAAGAGCTGTTCTCCTCAAGCTGCTTCCTTAAGTCTTCCAGCTCTGCATGCTGCCTGTATCCCACACAAACACATTCAGGTTTAGTTAGAACTTCATCGTTTCATTTTCAAACCCAATTTTCCTTCTTTGGGACACTAAAACAAGATCAAAGATTCACTGATGAGAGTGGCGTTAAGATGAATTTGTGATATGCGATTTCTATCCTTATTCCATCTCCTGCTTTTTGTTGAGTTTTAAATTTCTCCTTTGTTTTTGTATTTTAGGCAATACTGTTATTTGTACAGGGCTACTGCAGGTTTCATGAAGACCCTGCAGGTTCCATGAAGACTTTTTAAGACCTTTTTAAGATAATTAAGAATGTAGTTTTAGACTTATAAAGTTTTTTTTTGGGCTGGTATTATCATGAGCAATCAATTGTTTTTAGCTGTACGTCTTTCCTTGATTGGGGAATTTGCTGTAAAAATGTCTAACAGCAGTTGTGATTCGCATTTCTTTGCAATAAAAAACTTAAATATAACATTTTTTTATTGAGATTTATCGAGATGTATTGTTGATGATTGGATGGAAAAATTAGGATCCATTTAAAAATGATTTAAGACCTACAGCACAATATTTCAGTGAACTTAGGACTTCTTAGAGCCTAAAATTTTGTTTTTGAAATGTAAGACCCAGCGGACAGCCTGTTTGTAAAAAGCCTGGCCCTCCCTTCTGTTTGCATTTTTATTATTACTACTCGTTTCTTGATGATATTGTGTGCTGTTGCTGTGATAAAACTATTTTAATAAAAAACACTAGTGAAAAAAAGATGAATTTGTGTAAACGTGCTGCATACTTATCAAAACCAAAATGAACACAAAAAAAATGACAGGAATGTGAAAATAGCAATTAAGAAAGCATATGATCTTTCTAAAGAAATAAAGAAATTTCTCATTTAAATTGACATAAATCTGGGTGACTTGATCGCTGATAGAAAAATAAACTTTCAAGATTCAACATATGGCGCCACGGTGGCCTAGTGGGTAGCACGTTCGCCTCACAGCAAGAAGGTCGCTGGTTCGATCCCCGGCTAGGCCAGTTGGCATTTCTGTGTGGAGTTTGCATGTTCTCCCCGTGGTTGCGTGGGTTTCCTCCGGGTGCTCCGGTTTCCCCCACAGTCCAAAGACATGCGGTACAGGTGAATTGGGTAAGCTAAATTGTCCATAGTGTATGTGTGTGAATGAGAATGTATGGATGTGTTTCCCAGAGATGGGTTGTGGCTGGAAGGGCATCTGCTGCGTAAAACAAATGCTGGATAAGTTGGCGGTTCATTCCGCTGTGGCGACCCCGGATTAATATAGGGACTAAGCCGAAAAGAAAATGAATGAATGAATGAATGAATGATTCAACATACGTTATCTAAAAAAAGATATTAACAATGAAATGGGAAACTGGACAAAAATAAACCATGGAAACACATGGAAGGGTCCCACCTTTGTATAACAGTAAATTAAAGACACCTATAATTTTACAATGTACAAATTTGTGTTCACATTATTTAACAACACTGTAAGTTTGCTGCAAGTGAAGTGGAATATGATTAAGATTTGGGGCAGGCATGATTAGCTATAAGGATTGGTTAAGGAGAAGTGTTAACAGAGTATTTAAAGAAATAGCTACAGAATTTAAATCACATGCAAGTATTTTTAAATATAAGTAAAATGTACATTCACGTCAATAGTATATACACAATAAGTTTATGCTATCAAATGATTCATTTTATGTTAATATATAGTAGTTATAGATAAAGGTAAAAGCTCATGTGACCTTCAGTGTCCTGTAAACCTGACCTGGCTGCCAGTTGTGTGAGACGCTCTTTTTCCTCCGACACTTCTTTATACAGACGCCTCCTCTGCTGCTGCAGCACATTCTCCTCTTCCTGCAGCTGCTTCTCAAACCTGTGATACAAATTAAATTACTCGGTTGTACGTTCAATTTCAGTGAAACTTTCTCATCAAAATCAAATGCATGGGAATTAATTTAGTCACTTAAGCGCACAATATTTTTAGTCAAAACCCCATACTGCCTGCATTAGATGTTGAGCAATAAACATCCACAGGAGCTCAGGTTCACTTAAGTGTGTGTTTGTGTATATTTTTTCACCGATCCTGGCAACACACACACACACACACACACACACACACACACACACACACACACACACAC